>OVBE01012388.1:0-13441 GCA_900406425.1 Iberis pinnata
TATATATATATATATATATATATATATATATATATATATAGATCAAAAGTAAATCTAATTTTTAAAAGATATTTATTGCTTAACTTTGTTTTTATTTTGGGGGGTAAAAAGGTAACTTTGTTAATGTATATCATGATTAAATGATGTGATGATGTTGTTGGTGAGGTCAGGCTTTGAGGATTTTTGCAAGCTCGAATGTAAGTGTGGAAGGTTTGAGTATTAAAAACAGCGCGCAAGTTCACCTTAAATTCGATGGATGTCATGCAGTTCAAGTCAACTCCCTTCGAATCACATCTCCACCGTCAAGTCCAAATACTGATGGCATCCACATTGAGAACTCTAACTCCGTTGAGATTTACAACTCCGTTATCTCCAGTGGTATACATTCAAATAACACAAATTATAACGTTTTCATTTACCAAAACTTCTTTTGGAGGGCTACGTGAAGTGGCACGCATAGAATCACCAAAATATATAGTTTTTTTTCTAAAAATATATATACTTATTAGGAAATTTCCACACTTTACGCAATTAAAAAAAAATAAAAAAACATTCGCAACTAATGTTTATCAAAATAAATTTCAAATTATTGTTGATTTTGCAAAATTAATCTTAACGCAGTCAAGTTATAATTTGTTTGCTCAAAGCCAAAAAGAACTTAAGATTGTTTTGGTCATACTTACAAATAAATATAGTTTTTTAAATAGCTAACTAAGATTTTGTAATCTGAAACTAAAATTTTCGTAATTAGCTTATTTTTAAAAAATTGTATAATAATATATAACTACGAGTCATTAAATACAAACATAATGGACTTAAATATACCCAAATGTTGAAAAACACATTATAGAACATTTTGAAATATAGACAAGAGACTTCATTTTCTAAAATATAATTATATATTGTAAACAAGTTCAAGGTTTTATTGTATTTTGGTAAACAAGTTAAAGATTCTAGAAATTGTTGGACAGGAGATGATTGTGTCTCAATAGGACCCGGATCACATACTATTAATATACAAAATCTCACTTGCGGACCGGGCGGGCATGGAATAAGGTAAAAAAAACAATTGAATATGTACGGTATAATTAGAACATAAACTAAGTTTCATAGTACTTTTATAGAATTTTTCTAAGATCTTGATTATTTGAAATAGTTTTGGATTTTTTTTTTCAAAAACCATTTTTCATCTAATCAAGATTTAAAATGTTTGATTATCTAAAATGTAGGGAAACTATTTTTTTATAATAATAATTACATATTTCTACACACAAAATAAAATCTATATTTTATTAGTTTTTTAAAAAAATGTGGATGATTTTTTATTGAGTAATTCCTTGAAATACCATCAAAAGAAGTTGAAATTCCAAAAATACCACACACTCTTAAAAGTTCCATAAATATCACACACTCCCAAATGTTCCAAAAATATCACAAAAATAAAAATGGAGTTTTAAGGGTTTAAAATTTAAAATTTTAGGTTTGGGTTCACTAAGTAGAGTTTAGGGTTTAGTTTTGAAGGGGGTAGGGTTTGGTTTTGGGGCTTTAGGATTCAAATTATAAATTTTAAAGCTATTTCAAATTTGTGGTATTTTTGGAACAAAAACATTTGTATGGTATTTTGAAAAAAAATTGTGGTATTTTTGAAACTTTTGGGAGTGTATGGTATTTTTGGAATAATCCTAATTTTTGTGCTATTTTTGAGAATTCCCCTTTTTTATTTATGTTTTTATTTTTTTGAAAAAATATTAAATAGAGAAAAATACACGAAAATGATAAAATTGATTTAATAACAAGTTAACAACTAATCCAGATTATTTTTTTGGCATTAAAAATATTATTTTGAACATGAACATTTATTTATAAATTTGCAATAAAAATCAGTGTTGTATTTAAATATTCAAAAAAAAAGTTATCATTTCATGCACATATCATATATATTTGTTACTAAATGCTAACAAAAGTAAAAATATCTCATAAATCAAACATAAAGAAAAAAAATATATCAACAAAATATCAAAACTAAAATTAGTCACCATTCAAGTTTTTGTAAAACTATAATTTACAGCAAAATCAAAAACCAAAACTTCAAATCTAAAATCCATACTGAAAACCAAAAACTACAAAACACAGTCATGGCCTAAATGGTAATACATATAAAATTTAATTTTAAAACTTTGTAGCATTGGAAGTTTAGGCAATCAAAACTCACATGCATGCGTCTCCAAAGTTACGGTTAAAGACTCTTTCATAAGATATTCTGACAATGGAGTAAGGATCAAGACATGGCAAGGTGGATCTGGATCCGTATCCGAAGTCACATTCGACAATATCCATATGGATACTGTCCGAAATCCGATTATCATCGATCAATACTATTGCAACACTAAAACTTGTGCTAACAAAACATCTGCAGTATTTGTGAATGATATATTATATCAAAGTATAAAAGGAACATATGATATTCGTAGTCCTCCTATACATTTTGGATGTAGTAACAATGTACCATGCACAAATTTAACAATTTCGGATATCGAATTGTTACCTTCAAAAGGTGAAGCTGATGATCCTTTTTGTTGGAATGCTTATGGGATTGTAGATGAGTTTTCTGTTCCTTTTATCTCCTGTCTTAAAACGGATCCTTCGATGTCTTTAATAAGTTCTCTTTTAGGAAAGTGTTGATCATTTTATTGTTGTTGTTTTGGTTTGTCTTTTTGAGGTCTTGGCTATTGTTTTGCTATAATATATGAATAGAAAGATCTCTTTTAACTTATATTTTGTTATGTTCCTTTTAATTAACACATTGTTATATCAAATTCGAAAGAGATTAAATAGAATATCATAATAACTCTCTCACATCTCATGAATTGATATGGTTTACTAATTTTTTTACGGGAATTTTATGTACCTTTAACACACTTGTGATTCATCTTTACCAAGAGTCCGGTCTTTCATATGAGTATACTTAACACATTGTATTTGATTGCCATAAAGAACAATAAATTGTTATAGTTTGTTCAAATTAGTGCATAATAAATCTTCACTACGAATCTCTATCCGATTTCTTTTCATCAATTAATTGGCAAGATGAATCTCCTTAAGATATACTATTATTGTAAATATTGTATTATGGATAAGGATAAATTCCTATATTTTAGGAAGATATCTTCTAGTTTTATATTTATCTTGTGTTTTCTAAACTTGTATAAATACCTCTTTGTGTCATCATTAATAAACAAGTTGGTTAAGATTAATAATCTACATAGTATTAGAGCAGATCTGAAAACCTAAAAACGCCCTTCACGTTTTTCTTTCTTCTTTTTTCGAAAACTTTTTGTATCAAGTTGTTACATATTCTTCGATATCATGTCTGATGATGATCAGTCCGATCGTTCTCATACCTCATCCACATGCTCGACCTAGTGATGGATCGACAGAGAATCTCATGGTTCCTCCATACTTTCTTGCTGCATCAGATAATTATGGTTCGTTGATAATATTTAACTTGTTGAATGAAGATAATTATAACGAGTTGTCTTCAGAGATGTTGAATGTTCTGAAAGCTAAAAGAAAATTAGGTTTTGTTGATGGGTCATTGACAAAACCAGCAGCTCAATATGCAAATTTTGATAATTGGTTAACCGTAAATTTGATGATTGTGGGTTGGTTAGACATATCCATCAAACCTAGAGTTAAATCTAACATTACATATGTTACGGAGGCGCATCAACTTTGGTTAGAACTCAAGAGCCGGTTCTCGGTTGGGAACAAAGTCCGAACACATCAACTCAAGACACAACTAGTTAATTGTCCTTAAGAGGGTTAGTCAGTCATGAATTATTTTGGTAAGGTGTCTTTTCTGTGGGAAGAGTTGCAAGTTTCGCAACCCATTGTTACGTGTACATGTGGTGCATTTACCTGTGGAGCATCAGCTGCGATTTCAAAGGAACGAGAGCAAGTAAAGCTTCATTAGTTTATTATGGGACTTGATGATGCATGGTTTGGGACTCTATGTTCTCAAATGATCTCCCTTGATCCTTTACCCGAGCTTGGAGAATTGTACTCTAAAGTTATTAGAGAGGAGCAACGTTTAAAATCCTCACGGGAAAAGGAACAACAATAGTATGAGATTGGTTTTGTTGCACGTCAACATAACTTAGGTCCTTCGTCATGTCAAGATACTTCTGTTGACAACAAAGGACAAAACTCGTTGCTTAATTCCAAACAAGTGTGTTCCCATTGTGGTCATTCGGGTCACGAGAAACATGCGTGTTGGGAACTCAATGGATTTCCATACTGGTGGCAAGAATGAGCTGCACGAGGAAGAGGTCAGTCTACTAGAGGAAGAGGTGGTCATGGAGTGAGTAGAGGTGAAGGTTCCTCACCATCTATCACAGCGCACACTACTACATCTAATGGCTCGGTGTTTCCCGAGTTGACTCCCGACCAGTGGAAGACATTGAGTCACTTTGCCCAACAAAAGTTGTTCGAACCCAATGATAAACAGTCTAGTAAGAAATAAACATTTGATATACTCCTTGACTCAAGCGCCTCTCATCATATGACCGGTGATTTTGTCTTGTTTATTTAAAGTTCAACATATTTCACCATGTCTAGTTGGCTAATCTGATGGAAATCAAACTTGTGCGATAAGTATTGGATGTTTCCAATTCGCTGATAATATTGTGTTGTCTAATGTCGTTTAAAGTGCTTTCGGCTTTACCTTTTATTTATGGTGTTTATGATCTTTTCGATTCTTGTGATATTTGTCATCATGCAAAAAATAAACTTGTGATGTGTTTTTTGATAGTTCTAATAAAACTTTGGATTTGTTTTCCTTAATTCATGTTGATATTTAGGGACCTAATCAGTCTCCATCATCTTGTGGGGCTTTATATTTTTTTAATTATTGTTGATGATTACTTTAGAGCAGTATGGACGTACTTATTGCTAGAGAAATCAAAAGTTCGTCGGGTTTTAGTCGAGTTCATCGCATATGCACATAAAAAATTTGGAAAATTGGTTAAGTGTGTTCGTAGTGACAATGGATCCGAGTTTATGTGTCTCTCCTCTTACTTTCGCAACAATGGCATTGTGCACCTGAATTCTTGTGTTTCAACACCTCAACAAAATGGTCGTGTTGAACGCAAGCATAGACATCTCTTGAATGTCTCTCGAGATCTTTTGTTTCAAGCACAGTTGTCGATTCATTTTTGGAGAGAAGCAGTCCTAATTGTCGCATGTCTCATCAACCGCACTCCATCCTCTAGTCACGGTGGTAGGACACCTAAGGAGATCATGTTCGGCACTGCACCAGATTTTAGTAACATTCACGTCTTTGGGTTCAAATGTTACGCTCATCACCAGTTCAGAGATAAAGACAAGTTTTGTTCCCGAAGTTGCAAATGTATTTTTTATTGGCTATCCTTTCAGGAAAAAATGTTGAAAAATCATGGATCTCTCGACACAAGAAGTTTCTGTCTCCAGAGATGTCATTTTTAACGAATATATATTCCCATTCTCAGCGGTACCTCTGATAGGCTAAGGTTTAATCCTAAATCTATATTGTATAGAACAGATTACTATATTATAGTAAATGGTCGAATCCAACAGAGACTAGACAGTGCCGCTTTCAGTTCAATATCGATTCTAGCTAAGACGAATAAAACGATGTGGTTTTAACTAATATCTAAGCAATAACAGTAAATTAAAACGGATGTAAATCAATTAACTAATGCTTCAGTCAATAGGGAATTCCACATGTATTCATGTTTGAAGCTAACATGCATGATTTAATAATAAAATAGTTCTCAACATGAAAGATATAACTAGATTAATCTTCTCTCGGAATATTAAGTCATATGTTTGAATCATCAGATATAAACTCTTGCATGTCTAATAATTCAATCGATCATTAAGTTCAGATTCAATTGTTCATAGACATTCAAAACAACACTCTCGCTAAGAAAGAACATCTACTCATCTACACTAGATTAGATCTCTAAACCAAATCTCTTTGTGTTTGTCAATCCAAAATCAATGAATTAGTTAGCTACTCTAATTCATGCATTAAGAAAAAATCTAGACTAAGAACCTAACAAATATAATCCATTATGTTAAAACTCGAACTAACAAACCTGGTTTCCCTAAGAAACTCCTAAAACTTGATAAGGCGACTACTCAGACATAACAAAGCAATCAAAAAACATTCTAGAATAATACATATTTTTAAGAAAATCAATAAATTAAAGATTAAAGAGTTCAGATTCTTCTCCAAATAAAAGGTCGGAATGCGTCTTTTTGTAAAATGTCTGAAATCTAAAGGGTGCGTCAAAAGAAAATAACCTAAGCCTAGGGCTTTTATAGTTCTAAAAAACGGAATAAATAAGACAAATAAGGAAAATTAATTTTGATAAGTCTTTATAGCATAATCATAATTTTGGAAAATTTTCATTCATTCTCAGCTACAGGGATAAATCGATCCCTTTAAGGAGGGATCGATCTTTTCACATGTATTGCACATGCTTCTTCTGCGAGACAGCTTGACCAGCCTTCATTAAAATCACCATAACTATTGATTGCACCAATGGATTGACTTCAAACAACCTCCATATGAAAGCTAACTCACGTGGATATCTTATGTCCAAATTTCACCTTAATCCATCCATGGTAACATCTTCAAACATTGGTAAACTTCTAACCCTTATGCCGGACTCTGCATATGCATATGTCATTTTGCATCCAAAACGTCCTGAACATCTAGAATCATGAAAATATGCCAAAAATACAAGGAAATCACTCGTATAATGCCAAATAGAAAGTATAAATATCCACTATAATACACTAAAACCGAGTAATATCAACTCCCCTAGACTTAGATGTTTTCTTGTCCTCAAGTAAAGCAAAAACCAAATCCAGAGAGGAGGTTTGAAACCATACGACACAGGAACTCTCAGAATCTCAGAAACCCCAAACTTAGACATAAAAAACTAAAAGACACTAATCCTAGACAACCACTGCAAATAGGTTGTTTACCTGTTCCTAACAAAATGCTTCCTACTCTAAATTCCAAATCAATCAAACCATCAAATCATTTCAACTAGCTCTCTAAATTCATTTAAGTACAAATAAGTGCATTTTCACCTATGGGGTATCGATCAATGTGCTTAAATACCTTTTATATCTAAGCGCCCATACCAAACAGAGCATAAATCGACTTCTGGTCCTGACCCTTTTTCCCCTTTTCTCACTTCTTTTCTTTTCTTACTGCTTCTTTTTTTCTTTGCAATTCTATGCCTTTTTCTATTTTTCAAAGCAGCCAATTTTATGGGACGAGGAAACGGACTTCGAGGTCCGCTGTTCAATCCCTTTTTTACCGTTTTTTCTATTGAAGGGAAGGAGAGAAAGGATCCAGATCATACTGAAAGAACTTATCGGTTTTACAGAGAACTGAAGACAAAGGTACATAGCTTTCAAAGTATAAACAATACCATAAGCAAGATAATTTACGATCAAATTAAGTCATATCAAAATAGAGATAGCATTTAATCATCAACACTCCAAAAGAATCTGAGTTTTCAAAAGCATATCAATAAGTTAATTGGGTTCCATATCTATTGCAGCAGTTAAATCTAAGTCAGTAATCAAATAGAAATTAATACTAAAATTATAGTAGGCTAGTAATCATCACAGATTCTTGTCGTAATTCCTTTGATTAGACTAGAATCGACTAAATCAAAAACGAAAATTTTTGAAAAATTTCATCAAAATGATTTGATGAAACATCCGAAACGACATAAAATATAGTTAGTAGCTATATACCTTCCCCCAGACTTACTTCACATTGTCTCGTGTGAAAATAAAATCAAGAGAAGGAATAAGACCAGACTAATAGAAAAATGACAAAAACATGAGTTCAAGGTTCTTTCAGAACTTACCTGAGAAGGAGATCGATCGATCTCCGGAAGGAACGATTGATCTCTGCATACGGATTTGTCCAAGGATTTTAGATCTATCGATATGTGCACAGAACGATCGATTTACACCTCTGAGAAGAACCTGATATTTTCCTAAATCACAAAGAACTCGAAACTAAAAATCAATAAGTTAGTAAACTAAAACTAAACTGACTCAAAACCGAAATCACTAATTTAAAACACCAAATAGTGGGCTGCCTCCCACTCAGCGTTTGTTTAACATCACTAGCTTGACAGGCTTACCTCCTAAGTCGGGGTAGTGTTAGCATCAAGAAGAAAGAAACGCACTTAGTACTGTAAATAAAAGATCTTAGACTATATTCTAAATAAAACTTAAAAGGCACTCAATTGGTCCCTGGAAACGGCGTCAAACATCTGATAGGCTCAGGTTTTAATCCTAAATCTATGGTGCAAAGAACATATCACTATAGTATAGTAAATGGTCAAATCCCACAAAGACCAGACAATGCAGCTTTCAGTTCAATATCGATTCCAGCTAAGACGAATAAAAAGATGTTGTTTTAACTAATATCTAAGCAATAACAGTAAATTAAAATGGATGTAAATCAATTACCTAAGACATCAAGCAATAGGGAATTCCACATGTATTCAGGTTTGAAGCTCAGGTTAACATGCATGATTTAATAACGGAAATAGTTCTCAACAAGAAAGACATAACTAGATTAACCCCCTCTCGGAGTATTAAGCCATATGTTTAAATCATCAGATATATACTCTCGCATGTCTAATAATTCAATCAAACATTAAGTTCAGATTCAATTATTCATACACATTCAAGACAATACTCTAGCTAAGAAAGAACATCTACTCATCTAGACTAGATCAGATCTCTAAACCAAATCTCTTTGCATTTATTAATCTAAAATCAATTAAATAGTTAGCAACTCTAATTCATGCATTAAGAACAAATCTAGACTAAGAACCTAACAAATCCAATCCATTATGTTAAAACCCTAACTAAAAAACTTGGTTTCCCTGGAAAACCCTAAAACCTGACAAGGCGACTATTCATACATAGAAAAGAAATAAAAAAAATTCTAGAAGAAAACATATTCAAAAACCAAATCAACATTTTAAAGATAAAAGAGTTAAGAATTCTTCTCCAAATACAAGTTCAGAATCCGTCTCTCTGTAAAAGCTCTGAAATCTAAAGGGTGCGTCAAAAGAAAATAACCTAAGCCTAGGGCTTTTATAGTTCTAAAAAAAGGAATAAAAAATAAGACAAATAAGGAATAATGGTAATTTTCAAAAAAAATCATTCATTCTCAGCTACATGTACTGCGCGTGCTTCTTCTACGGTACAACTTGACCAGTCTTTAATAAAATCGCCATAACTATTGATTGCAGCAATGGATTTACCTAAAACCACCTCCATATGAAAGATAAATCACGTGGCTATCTTGTGTCCAAATTTCAGCTCAATCTATCCATGGTAACATCTTCATATATTGGTAAACTTCTGACCCTTCTACCAGCCTCTGCATATGCATATGCCAATTTGTATACAAAACGTCATGAACACCTAGAATCCTGAACATATGCCAAAAATACAAGAAAAACACTAATATAATGTCAAATAGCAAGTATAAATACCCACTATAAGATATTAAAACCGAGTAATATCAATCTCCTTTGCTGGTTCAACATCCACCTCGTGTTGATCTTCATGATGAAGATTGCCATATTCCGGTCACTTTAGACAGGGGAGTTCATCGATTCCTGCCCCAACAATTCTGCCTATACCTTCTCCTGCTTCCCAACTAGTCTCTTACACGGGTCCAGCTGAAGTTTTAGCTGAAGTTTTAGCCCCAGTTTCAGCTTTGGTTGTTCTTTGACGAAGCGTTCCTGACAAGTCACGGCCTACCAAGTTGCAAGAATACATGGTTTATTCTACAATCTCTTCGATGCATATACCTCACTCGCCCTTTGTCTCATCCCAATCCGCATCTGAAATGGTCTCAGGTACTTCATCTTATCCTCTTACTAATTATGTTTCAGATACCGTGTTTACTCCAATACGTAAAGCATATTTGACTGGCATTATGTCTTGTGTTGAGCATCGTCATTTTAAGGAAGCTATTCAAGATGATCATTGGAAGCATGCAATGATTTATGAGATCGAAGCTCTAGATTCTAATCGCACATGGAGTATTGTTTCTCTTCCACCGGGAAAAGAGGCTATTGGTAGTCAATGGGTGTATAAGGTAAAACATGATTCTGATGGTTCAGTTGAATGGTTTAAAGCTCAGTTAGTGGTGCAGGGTAATCGTCAGGTTGAGGGGGCTGATTATAATGAGACTTTTCACCTGTTTTCAAGATGACAACGCTACATTCTTCTTCGTTTGGTCGCTGCAAAGAATAGATAGTTCACCAGTTGGATGTCAACAATTCCTTCCTTCATGGTGATCTTGACGAGGAAATCTATATGAAACTTCTGCCTAGGTATTTTCATACACATCCCGACAAGGTCTGTTGCCTTCACAAGTCTTTATATGGTTTAAAACAGTCCCCTCGTTATTGGTTCTCAAAGTTGAGTCAAGCTCTTTTCTCGTTTTCTAAGGATGGCGTTGACTTAAGAGTTTTGATTTATGTTGATGACTTAATTGTTTTTGGGAATGATCTTTATTTGTTAACTCGTTTCAAATCTTATTTGGGATAATGTTTTCACATGAAAGATTTAGGTCATCTCAAATATTTTTTGGGTCTTGAGGTCACTCGCGGCACAAAAAATTTCTACTTGTGCCAGCGCAAGAATGCGTTGGATATTATTGTTGAGTGTGGTCTGTTGGGTTCGAAGTCGGCTGCAACTCCATTGGAACAAAAGCATGGACTTGCATCTACGGAGAGTCCTCTTCTTGAACATCCAAAGCCCTACCATCGTCTATTGGGGCATCTCATATATCTTCTCAACACATCTCCTGATTTGAGTTATTTTCTCTAAGTTTATGAAGTCTCCCACACAGTCTCCTTGGGATCCTGCTCTACGTGTTGTTTGATATCTTAAAGTTTCTCCGGGTCAGGGAATTTTTCTTAGCTCGAGATCGGATCTCTCTTACTGTCTATTGTGATTCATATTGGGTTGCATGTCCTCTTACTCGTCATTCTCTTTGTGCATATGTGGTTCTACTTGGTGGTTCTCCTATTAGTTGGAAGACGAAGAAGCAGGATACAATTTCTTACTCGTCAGCTGAAGCAGAGTAACGTGCTATGGATGTTACACTTCACGAAGTCAAGTGGGTTCGTAAGTTGCTAGCTGAAATGGGTATTGATGTTTCTTCTCCGGCGCAGTTTCATTGTGGTAGCAAGGGTGCTATTCACGTTGCTGAAAATCCGGTCTTTCATGAACGTACAAAGCACATTGAGTACGATTGTCATTCAGTTCGTGATGGTCTTATTGTTACGTCATATGTTCACACTTCTACTAAACTAGCTAATGTTTTCACTAAAGCATTTCCACAGGATTAGTTTGTCAATTTTTTGTCCAAGTTGGGCATTCGAGATCTTCATACTCCAACTTGAAGGAGAGTATTATGAATAAGGATAAATTCCTACATTTTAGGAAAGTATCTTCTATGATTATCTATTATCTTCTAGTTTTATATTTATCTTGTGTTTTCTAGAATTGTATAAATACCTCTTTGTGTCATCATTAATAAACAAGTTGGTTAAGATTAATAATTTACACATTGCATTAGTTCCTGTAAATTGATATTAATATAAAGTATTAATCTATTCCTTTGATGTTTGATTTAAAATTTAAACTATTTGCCATCGTATATAAACTTCAATTGTATATTTTGATTAATTAATAAGAATGAAACTTATATTTTTGTAGATATACAAAACTATAAATAAAAATTAATCATGTTGCAAAATTTTATTCGGTAACATATCATGCAATGTAGTTAGCAGGTCAATGAAGCTCTCTTCAGACCATCCATTTGGTGTCTTCGGTCTAAACAGTGATACAATGACAAATTGTTTACTATGGTTTGTGTAACTTGAATACAAAGGTGTTTCAACATCCGCTAACTTTTCCAGAACTTGTCTTCTTTTTGTCTTATGTCTCTGTCATCTCACCTATGTCATTGTTATTAAATAATTCTTCAACAAACTTTACAGCTACTTTTTACAATCCAATAATTTCATAATTGTAGTTGTTGTCTTTCCTTACAACTTCATCCCCAGTCTCTATTTCTCCATGATAGTACCAATATTTTTGCAATTTGTAACTTCCATCCATTCTCCTAATTACAAGATGAGCTACAACCTCACTGCTTGAGTGGTGATCTACATTGCGACAGTCGATGCAGGGGCAGAATATGACATCTATGTCAACGAGGGATGTAACAACATAATTGACAAACTTCCAAACACCTCTCTCATAGGCAAGATCAGCTCTATATCGAGGAAAAAAAAAGGAAAAAAGGTGTTTTACTACAAATTAAACACTACTAAGTCTAAACCAATAAAGTTCATACATGTGAAGATGGACCCATGTCTTCTCCAACATTATTTGACCTCTGAATCCAATGGAATAGTCTACAAAGACTGCAGACAACAATACTTCCAAAACAATGACAAAATCAATAATCATAAAAAATTGATAACAACAATTATTATGACTATTGTGTATAATATTATATTAGATACTAACTTGCACTATGCGCTGGATAATTTTTTTTCAATTATTGTTGCTTATTTTTGTTTATTAATTATTTTTTATTATGTGTATTTATTTTAAAATATATTAATTTATAATATATAGTTTTGGATTATATCAATTGATTTTTTTGTGACATAATTATTAAATTTTAATTTATTTAAATAAAATATTTCAATTTTATCTTATACACAATAGTCATAATAATTGAGTGTTATAACTATAATTAGAATATAGAAATCATCTCCATTTAATTTTATTTTTGTAAGAACTTTGGCTAACTTAATAATTTTTTGTAAGGTTTTTTGTGTTTTTTTATGTTGTATGGTGCTTGTTTTTAAAAAAATCAATTTTGTAATATAATTTATATTAATATATTAAAATATATTTATTTTTGAGATGTAAAAACATTGGTTCTAATTATTTTTTTTTACAAGTAATAGCTTATTTATCTTTAAGTCCAAAAGAAAACAAAACTAAAGATCGTCAAATGTATTTATTAAGTTTTTTTTTTGTCGCTATGTATTCATTAAGTTAAAGCTACATAAAGAACTTAAAGTTGCATAGAACATATATTTAAATTGCATAATAACTAATGTTTTTTAAAAATGTAAATTTTGATAACCTCTTTATAATATCTTTTAAATTACAATTACAAATAATTAAATTTAGTTATCATATATTTTAAAATAAAAATTAAAAAATCCATGTCATGTGTATTTATCCGTAAAAACAATGATCCCAAAAGCACTAATTCTTACCTAAAATAATTTTTTTTAAA
>OVBE01012389.1:0-13439 GCA_900406425.1 Iberis pinnata
ATCGACCAATTGCATTATGCAACGTCTTTTACAAGATTATTTCGAAGATCCTCACCCGAAGATTTCAACCAATCTTGACTCACGAAGTACTTCATTCCTTGAAAACATCATCGGCGACAAAAAGGTGTGCTATGACGGTTAAAACCGATATGTCGAAGGCGTACGATCGCCTAGAATGGCATTTTATAGAAAAGGTACTCAATCGTCTAGGCTTTCATGCACGGTGGATAGATTTGGTTATGAAGTGTGTATCTACGATTACATACTCTTTCCTCCTCAACGGAGTGGCAAAAGGCGCAGTTAAATCCGAAAGAGGAATTAGACAAGGCGATCCGCTTTCACCTTATCTCTTTATCCTTGGTTTTAAAGTTTCAACCGAAAGTCCGCGAATAAACCATTTTTTATTCGCGGACGATACAATGTTCTTTTGTAGTACCAACAAGAACAGTGTGAATGCTCTAAGAACGATCTTGAACATGTATGAAATGGCTTCGGGCCAATTCATCAATGGTCAAAAATCGTCCATTACATTCTCAAGAAAAGCGAACCATGCTCTCAAGGAAGAGGTGAAAAGAGCCCTAAAAATTACTCAAGAAGGGAGAGTGGACAAATATCTAGGTTTACCCGAACTATTTGGAAGACGCAAATAAGATCTCTTCGCGTCTATCATTGACCGTATCCATCAAGAAACGGTAAATTGGTCGTCAAGATTTCTCTCTACCGCGGGTAAACTCACAATGCTAAAAAGTGTATTCTCAACGATTCCAACGTTTGCTATGACGTGCTTTAAGCTACCGATGTCACTTTGCAAGCAAATACAATCAGTCTTAACACGGTTTTGGTGGGGAGGTAGTCAAGAAAATAAGAAAATACCTTGGATATCGTGGCTCAAGCTCACAAATAACAAGAAGAAAGGGGGGCTCGGTTTTAGAGACGTAGAAGCTTTTAAAGATTAACTCCTCGGCAAGTTGGCGTGACGGCTACTAGCTAACCCCTTCGGACTCTTAGCCCGCACCCTTAAAGGAAAGTATTTCCCATCAACTAACCTCCTACAATGTAAACCGAAAGCTTCGATATCACATGGATGGAGAGGGATCTTAGTTGGTAAAGATCTTATAAACAACCATCTTGGTTGGGCAGTTGGAAATGACAAATCAATTAATCTCTTAAAAGATTCATGGATGAGCCACTTGAAGAAATTGATTTCTTTTGGGCCACTCCTACCACAACAAGAACAATAAAAAGTCTCTGCTATTCTCACTCCAACATGTACTTGGAATGTACAAGCTATAAAGAGATTAATGCCCGATTTTGAAGAGGAAATTCTCCTCGTCAAACCTAGTCAAACAGGAACAGAGGATAAGAGAGTATGGCTTAAAAACAAGACTGGTTCTTATTGCACAAAATCAGGCTATTTTGCTGCTTTGGAGAATTTAAACAAAGAGACAGGAAGCCTACCATTACGTAACGCTAATTGGCTGGAGGAAGTATGGACCCTAAATCTGTCAGAGAAGATAAAACTATTTATCTGGAAAATTCTCCACAAAGCAATACCCACGGGAGAGAATCTTAGGACTCGGGGAATTTTAACCGACTCCCCATGTGTGATTTGTGGTCAACTTGAATCTATCGAACATGTGTTTTGGCTTTGTCCTTTTGTGATGCAGGTATGGAATTAGGCCCCATTCGCATCTCCTATAACCACTGCCACTGATGAAGAATTCCCGGCGATTTGGAACTGTATCAAGAAAAAAATTTGCCTGCCACCAACAGGTTTAAACGGGAATATGCTAGCGGCTTGGTTAATTTGGAATATGTGGAAGGCACAGAACTACCGCATATTTCAAAAACGATGCTTCACCTCGGATGAGATTTTGTGTAAAGCAATTAAGGACGAAAAGGAGTGGCAATTTGCTCAAGCCAAGACTCCAAACATTAGACAACCCGTTACCCAAAGACCTCTAGACCACACTGTAAACCAATCTCCATTATGCTTGGTTGATGCATCTTGGAAGAGTACTATGTCTGCTGCAGGATTAGCATGGATCTACCAATTTCCATCGGGACAAATAGAGCGCCACTCGCAAGGATTAAAGCATGTAGGTTCAGCTTTGATGGCCGGGGGTTTGGCCCTCCGAGAAGCAGTGGCTTGTGCAACAAGCAAAGGCTATACCCGGATGAAATTTGCATCGGATTCAACTCAACTCATCAAAGCGGTAACGTCGAAGGAGACTTAAACAGAACTTTATGGAATTGTGGGCGATATCAAATCTTTATCAATTAACTTTGAGTCGATTTCTTTTGCGGCTATCCCTAGATCTTGTAACAGGAAAGCCGATATTTTAGCAAAAAACACGCCACGTGATATTGTAACAGTTTGATTTGAAATGAAATATTGATGCACAAAAAAAAAAAAATCAAAACTCAGATATCATCAAACCAAGCTTTGAGGAAAGTTTCTACATGATAGTCAAATCATACCCAAATTTTAAAAGTTGTGATTTATGAAATTCCTATTAGTCAATAATACAAATTAGAATGGACTAACTTGTTTTGGGTCCGGCTGGATGATTCCAGAGATATTGAAGCTTGGACGTTGCCATGAATTTTCTCTGTTGTACAAATTTCTCTCAAGAAATCGTCTATATGCCTTTTCAGTCAAACATACTTTTAATAAATTAAAACAAAGTTGTCTGATTCTTTACTATCTTGCTCCGACTGGCTGCTATGGCATACGACGCCGTCTTGCCATGTTTAATACTGCTATGGTATCGTATTTGAATATTCTTTTTTATAATTATTTTGTTAAAAATTTTCATTCATTTAAATATTTTCGTTGACAAATATATTTTCTATTCTGATAGAAATTACATGAAGAAGAAAGAAATATTAAAATCTACAAATACAAAATATTAGACCGGTAATCAAAGATTTTGTTGGTGGGAGCATATTTCAATTTAAGGGCATTTCTAAAGACAAATTTGAGGTTTATTAATTCAAAAGAACTTTTAGAGCCTTAAATTTCAAAAAAAAATTTTGATGAAATGTTAAATTTATTGAAGGAAAAGAAGATATACATATTTACAAATTGGTAATGTAAAGAGACATTTTAGATTGGTGAGTGTTCTCAACATTGTCTCATTAAAACCCAATAGTAAAAAACCCGAGTGGGACAAAACTACTAAAAGAAAAAAGTAAAAACGTTGAGCACATCCTAAAAAGTAAAAAATATAAAACAATAAGCTGGTAATAGAAGACAAAGTGTTCGAAAGAGCTAATATAAAATTTTGAATAGCAAAATCTCATATATATATATATCCACTTTTTGTCAACATTATATATATATATCAAAAAAATATTTACAAGAACCTCAAGTTTTATTTGGTGACGAGAAAAAGAACCTATCTTTTTTTTTTAATATTTTTCTCATAGAAATTATATATTAGTCAAAATTATTAATTTTCGTATATTACTCATAATTAATTCTATTAATTTCATTATCAATCATTTTAATACCCAAAAATTTATATTTGAAAGAACCGTAAAATGAAAATAAAATTTCAAAATAGAAGAATACCACGTACCATTAAAAATTTACAGTATCAAAATATTACACAAAACATTTAATACAAAATAGAGCAGTGAGTAAATAATATTACATAACACATTAATATTTATTAACATAATATAATTTTGTATCATAATTTAATATTTTATTAATTAATAAAGCATGTAATGATTTTAAATATGGAAAAATTGTCATTTAATTTGTGAAGTTATCAAAAAACGCCAAAATAATTTTGAATGATCACAAAAGCCAAATAAAACCCCAATTATGTTTGACTAAGCTAGATGACGTTATCTCAGTTAACGGACGTCTGTTAGTTTCTCGTTAACCCTAAACAACGTCGTTTTCAAATTATAACAAACGACGTCGTTTTGTCAAGAAAAATGCCAGAAAAAACTCGAACTTTCAAATGTAAACCATTAAAACCTCCAACTTTTTATCAGGCCATTTTTATCTAAAAAATTCTAACATATGCCATTTTAATCTTAGATTATGATTGACCGAACAAAAATGGATTTCAAATTAATTAACGTTTAATTCCTTTTAACACCGTTAAACTTCAGATTTTTCATCTTTAACGAAGGCACTAAAGACCATGTAAAATGTAAGGTCTATAAGATGTACAATAGTAAAAGCTTCTTCAGACACATTACTTTTAGCTTCTATTGGTTTTATTGTGATGTACAATAGTAAAAGTTTCTTCAGACACATATTTTATCCTTCCTAATTGTCATTATTCGAAAATTATTAAATTGTCAGTAAACTTTAATCACAATACGAGGATTACAATGTAAGCAAAAAAGTCTTTCAAATCGTATGAAGATATTTGTAATTAAGAATCATCAAAAGATGAATGTGATAATATTGAAAATCAGAGATTCTCAAGAGAATCAAAAGGAGATGATAAATCAGAAAAAATGTGAGAAGAACCAGAAGAAATAGGAGATTGGAGATAAACAAAGGATGAAAAGATTTAGCAGATCACAGACGCTACACTCATAATTTTATATATGATCATTCGATGTCGATTACATAGCTAGAGATACGATTAAATACTAAGACAAAGGTAATATTGCAGGTTGGGCTTCCCTTTCCATGCTCAATCACGTAAGTCCAACCCAAGCCCACTTCTTCTCTTTGAGTCATAATACAATGTTGAATACACTTATCTATTAATTGATACGGTATGACATGTCCAATAGCCACACGAGACTAAATAATGTTGCAACTCTGAAGAATTGTTAGAGTCTAATTTGGTTTGGTTAATCATAGTTTAGGATTAAAATGACATATGTTAGAAAGTTTGAGATTAAAATGGCATAATAAAAAGTTTATGGTTTTTATGGCTTAAATTTGAAAGTTCTGGTTTTTTCTGGCATTCTTCTTGACAAAATGACGTTGTTTGTTATAATTTGAAAACCGCGTCATTTAGGGTTAACAAGAAACCAACGGGCGTCCGTTAACTGAGATAACGTCATCTCTAATTTGGCTTAGTCAACAAAATAATGATATTAATTTGGCTTAGTCAAACATAGTTGGGGTTTAATTTAGATTTCGTGATAGTTCAAGGTTATTTTGACGTTTTTGGGTAACTTCACAAATTAAAAAACAGTTTTCCCTTTTTAATATATATTTTATAGTTATTTAGAAGTTTAATTAATTAGTGAAATTGTGATTAACATTGAGGACTATAATGTAAAATATGAACCTTCTAAAGGTTAATTGAATTGTATTTCAAGAGAGAAATGCAATTTGATATCCACACACGCAAATAGACAGACCAAAAACAAGACAAACAAAAGAAAACCGGTGGATAGGGGAAAAGTGTAATGCTCCACTCCCTGGGCAGCTACTACCAAACCCAATAACCATTAGTATGATACTGTTCGCTTTGGGCCACAAATGCCCGCACGAATTTCCTATTGGGTACCATCCCAAAAGACCTCATACTAATTTGGGATATTGGACTCCTTTTATACTAGTCAATTTTTGACTGGTTTTCCAATGTGAGATATTTGTGTTTGACCACACATTAGTGCCACAAATCACCCCCAGTAGAGAACGCAACGTCCTCGTTGCATACCAGCCGGTCTTTCTGATTTCGTCCTAGAATCGAGCACGCTCTGATACCAACTTGTAACGCCCCACTCCATGGGCCGCTACTACCAAGCCCAATAACCCTTAGTATGATACTGTCTGCTTTGAGCCACAAAGGCCCGCATGACTTTCCTATTGGGTACCATCCCAAAATGCCTCATACTAATTTGAAATATTGGACTCCTTATATACTAGTCAATTGTTGACTAGTTTTCCAATGTGGAATATTTGTGTTTGACCACACATGGGTGCCATAAAAAACCTATCGTCTAAACCTTTAAACCATTTCGACAAAAGCTTATATAGCTGACCCACTCGACAAAACCTAGCTAAACTTTAAACTATATTACAAATCTTTCCTAGTTCAAACTTTAAACATCAACATCATCTAGCTTCTCTAAACGTTAGACAACACCAACCATTTCCTATTTTCAAACATAGTTTATAAACCAATCTGCAAAAGATAAAATTAAGAAACTTCTGTTTTGGGCCCAAGTCCGAAGAGAAAGAGGCTACCAAAAGAACTCTTCTTTTAAATTTTCTGTTTATTTATAATTCATAATAATTTCTAATACAAGATAAAAATAATAATATAGCATGTCCCATTTTTTACTAGATGAAATCTACACTTTGACACTGGTCAAAACTTTTATGATTCGGTCACCGAGCAGGACAATCCTTCAGTATTCCAGAATAACCCTAGAAAAGATCTCTTCCAATCATAATAATTGTTCATATAGTTTTTTTTTTGGTCAAAAAAAATTGTTCATATAGTTAAGTCATATATAATCGACTTCACACAAATATAAATATATCTTTAAATATGTGTACTTCAACGTAAAAGTTATTGATCAAATATCTTCTACGTTGATGTATCAATCTAAATCCAACAATAAAATAAAAATTAATTCTCATAGGTACATCAACGAAGTTATAAAGTAATGTTTGTGAACTTTGCTTGTCTTAAATATATCAATTTCATAAATGTATAAGAAATCTTGAGATCAACGCAATAGTGATTACTATGTTTTAAATATGAATATACCTCTAATTTAATAATGATTAGATGCATGATATAGATCAATTCAGAGGCGGATCCATCACTTTAGTTAATTGGGGGCACACATTTTTTTACTATTATTTATAAAATAATTTAATTTTAAAATATGATAATAAAAATTTTACAACCAAATCAAATGGTTAAAACATAAAAAAATCCTACAAAGCTATTCTACGATCTTCCATATTTTGAAATCTTTTCATCACCATATCATTTGTCACATTATCAAAATGTTCATTTTCAACCATATAGTCGTTTAGAAATTGATCGTTCATGCGGTTGCGTAATGTAGTCTTCATCATCGCTGAAAAAACATCTTTCGGCTGTAGTAGTGGCTACATGTAAAGTTAAAACTAGCTTCAAAAGCCGATAAATTTGAGGATATAAAAGATGTTTTCTTGTCTCTACTATCACACGAGCAAGATCTCTAAGATTTTTTAAATTAGCAAACTTTCCATCATCTATGATATTGTCTATGTAAACGCCAAGTTCATACTCAAGAGTTATCCACTCCATAGAACTAAAGTCTTCTAGACAAAACTCAGACAATCTCATAATTTTTGATTTGTCAAACTCGTGGAATGAATCAATAGGGCTCAGATACGCAGTACAACCAAGTAATTAAGTGTTTACCCCATCAAAGCGATCATTAAAATCTTGAATTTGCATATCCAATATGGTGTAAAAATACTCCAGTCAATAATGATGCAAGTTTGTGATGTTTCTTGTTGTTCTTGGCTTCTTTGGACCAATAAATAATTCTTCCATAATGATTAATCCAATGTCATGTTTCTAAAAAAAAGAAGAAACTTTGTTCACTAGAGAGTCCCAACCATTATCCTAGAGCTTGCATAATTGTTGATTGGTGGATTTCACTAGAGACATAGCATTCAAAATCTCATGATCTTTCCTTTGTAAAGTCATTGATAAATTATTTGTAAGCTCAAGAATAAGAAACATCAATTGCAAGTAGAACACAAAGTCAAATGTGTTAAAATATTTTAGAAGACCATTAGCTTGACGTCTTTTGATACTATGAGTCCCTTCACTTTCGATATACTCAAGCACTTTAACAATGGAAGGAAATAAATCAACCAAGCGTAATAAAGTTTTGTAGTGAGAACCCCAATGAGTGGTACTAGGTCGTTGAAGTGAAATCTCTTGATTTAATTTTTTTTTTTCTGTTTTTATTTCACCTTGACTTATTCATTCCTCTATTTTATTATGATGGTCTTCCCGAACCATATATTTTCTCTTACAAAAAAATTCCAACAACATTTAGCAAGACATAAATCATATAAAAAATCTTCCACTTCAATTTTTTTTAAGCAACTGACACGACAACTAATTGAAGTTGATGAGAAAACAATGGATATAATATGCAGAACCATTTTCTCTCGAAATCAAAGGTCTCAACCCATTGAATTCACCCTTTATATTATTTGCACCATCGTAACCCTATCCTCTTAACTTTTTCATACTCAATCCATGTTTAGCAAACAATGAATCCTGATGTAGCGTCACTGTTACATGTCTCATTTTTGGCTTTGGTTTTTAATGTTGCTAGATGCGCAAGTTAACGTGTGATGTTTGATTTTTGTTTTATTTGCACGTGATGTGCATGCCTTTATTTATATTATCGATTGTTTTTACAAGTTTAGATAAGGTTTTAGATTTCTTATTATTTCTAGGTTTGAGGGCTTTATGAATAGATCTTATGTTTTAGGTTTTGAACTCATTATTGATTGTAATAAGGATTTGGTTTTAGAAATGAGATTCTAACGAAGTACGTTGAAGAGTATTCACAAACCCCGAGAAAGAGAGTATCTTTCTCAAACCCTTTTCACAAATAGCTTCCGTCTCTCAATTAGTTAGTACCAGACTTCGTTTGTTCTGAGCTACAAGTTATGCCACCAAAGAAATATAAAGAGAAGGTCGTTACAAATGAAGAATCAATGATTATTCCACCTAATCCACCACCGGAAATGGATTGGATCGAATTAAGTCAAGCCCTTGGATTGGAAAGAATTCCGCCATGCCCTTCTTGCTATGCAAGAAAATATGCAGCGAACAATGCACGCTTCGATTCATGAACTAGGCGAAACACTCGTGGAATGTATAGCCGAGAATCAAAATCCTCTTTTTGAAGAAGAAGAAGATAACAACATACAACAACAAGATCATGGTAATCATCACCTAAATCTTGAGCAACAACGTCAAGAAGATGATAACAACAAGAGCAAGAAACACACCAACACCGTCATCTTCAACACGACGATAACAACTAACATTGTTTCAACGATAAGTACGATGACCATGTCGATCATGCTTTTATTCAACATCGTGATGGGATGAGCCAACATCAAATTGGTGCTTGGGAATCAAGTTTTCGGGTTGATATAACGGCAGCTTCAAATGTTGGCATTTACTTACCGCTATCGTTACCAACTCAGCCATTGACCGACGTAAGCATGGATTTTGTTCTAGGCCTTCCGCGTACTCAGAAAGGTAATGACTCTATCTTCGTTGTCATTGATCGCTTTTCCAATATGGCGCATTTTATTCCTTGTAAGAAGACGACAGACACCGTCAACGTTGCTACTCTCTTCTTTCGCAAAGTAATTGTTTACACGGTTTGCCTTTGTCCATTGTTTCTGATCGGGATACTCGTTTCATTTGTCACTTTTAGCGCTCTTTGTGGAAATTATTGGGTCCCTTTTTGGATATGAGCTCCGCTTATCACCCTCAGACGGATGGTTGAACTAAAGTAACTAATCTCTCTTTGGGAAATTTGTTGCATTGTTTGGTTGGTGACAACATCAAATCTTTGGATGAAAAGTTGTGTCAAGCAGAATTTTCCCAGGCTTTAAATCGTAGCCTTGGGTATTTTTCGTGTGGTCTATGGCATGGTTCCTCATTTCCCGATAGACTTAGCTCTTGTTCCGGATAAAACTCGCTTACTTGGTGATGCCATCGATTTTGTCTCTGACTTGCAGCTTGTTCATTCTTCAGCCCGAGCTAATTTGAAACTTGCAACTTCTAAGTATAAAGTAGCGGCTGATCATAAACACAATGAAGTTATCTTCGAACCGAGCGATTTGGTTTGGGTGATCTTCGCCAAGGAACGTTTCTTGGCCCATGAATACAACAAGCTTCGATCTCTCAAGGTTAGCCATGTTGAAGTTTTGGCTCATATCAATCTGAATGCTTATCGTGTTAAGCTTCCATCTCATTTGCGTACGTCAAACGTGTTTAATGTCAAGCATTTTTCATTATATCGTGGTGATAACGATGATTTTGATGTTCCTTCCGAGCTTTTGAATTCAGAGGCGAATCTTCTCTCACCCTAGGGGATCTAATGTGGTGTCATTGTTACATGTCTCATTTTGGCTTAGGTTTTTAACGTTGACTTGCTGCGCTTGTCAACATGTGTTGTTTGATTTTTTTGTTTTACTTGCACAAATAGCTTCCGTATCAATCAAATCCATATCACATTTAAGAGTTGCAGTAGAAGTTTCCTTAGCATGAATGAGACCGAGAAATCTTTCTTTGGCTCTCTTTTTATCAACAAAGCGAAAACCACTTCTATTTGCTCTTCATCATATTTATCTACATACTCATAGACCAAAAAGCAAAATACATCTTGATCAACTTCTTGTATAATAGATTTAGTAACTTCGTCTGCAAAGCAATGTACTATATCTTTTTGAACTTTTGAAGACACCATTTGATTATTTTTGGAGCGTTCTCTAACACAACCTGACTCATGAGATCATTTTGTTGCGCAACATATCTCACAAGCTCTACAAAATCCCCCTTGTTAGATGAATCCACAATCTCATCATGACCTCGAAAAGTTAATCCTTATCATAGAAAATATCTATAAGTATCAATTGAAGCATTCAATTTAATCTTGTATTTGTTTTTTTACAATATTATCTTTCTTATAAAAAGCATGTTTGATTGATTGACTTTGTCTTCTTAGATTATCATATATTTTTAACGCATTGTTATGAAAAAACTATTCACCAATCCCACATGGCTACGTAATCTCTCAGTTTTGTGCCAACTATCAAAATCTTTTGTCACAAATGCATCAGTTTCACATTTATTTTCAGTGTAATCTCTGAACAAATAGCAAATAAAACAAAAATATTTTGTCCTCTTTCAGAGTATATTCCAACCAATTAGCATGAAGATCAAAGCAAGAGGGATTGAAACGTCTCATTTGATTTCCTATCTCTTTTTTTTAGGAAAATCATGACCACACGATTGACAAGGACCTTTAAGCGTATATTTACGTTTTACCTCATCTCTTTCATTAGGATGATATTCTAATATTCTTTTCCTATCACCAAGATCCAAAGTAAAATCATCCAAATTAGTTGGAGTTTCATTTTACATGTAGATGCAAAATTTCTATTAAAATATTTCTCCATTTGCCTTCAAATTTTTTAAAAATGAAAAAATACAAAAAAATTAGAAAACAATTTATTATAAAAACACTATCAAAACTAAATATTATTAAAAACTAAATTAAAATATAATAAACAATTAATAATTAATTTGCAATCACAAATTATTAAAAAGTACGTTAATCACGAAAAATGATTAAATTCTAAATCATAATTCATTATAATCTCTCTCAATTTTTTTTGTTTCAAAAATTGAAATTTTCAAAACAGAAACTATTACAATAAAATAGAATACTATTAAAACTATGAACAAAATTTAATACTAGAATTGCTAATTCGTGTAGAAAAGTGTTTCTACTTTCTATTTAACAATTTTGTTTGACTTTGTATTCAATCAAGCTAATATATTAATATATAAATATTTTTTTCATTCGATATACATAAATTTGTAAAAAAAAAGTTATCAAGAAAAAATTGTTAAAAACTTACAAAAACAAAAATCTTGAGAGCGTGCGTCAACGTCGATCAACTTCTAAATTTTCTTTTGTTATTAGTAGGTTTCTTTCTTAACAAAATTATTACCTAATTTTAATTTAATTGGGATAAATATTGGAGATATTTGGTTGTCAAAATTTATAAAAAGTAGGGTGCATAGGCACCTAACCCTTTCATGTGAGTGGATCTGCCCCTGATCAATGAGGGTAGAAGATTTAGAAGAAAAATAAAATGACCCATATGTAAAGATAGTATACTTTGTTTCTTTTTCTTAAAAAACTTGGGGGTTATAAATCAATACATAACTTAATTTATAAAAGCATATATATTTTTCCCCTAAACAAAAAGTAGAAAAGTATATTTATTATTCAAACATATTCATGATATTATCATCACGGTTTACACATTTCCATGTTACCATCCTGCATTTAAATAAAAAAACCAAGCAAAAAAACTCAAATTAACTAAACAAACCCAAAATCATGTTTTGGTAAAGAAAATTTTCCCTAGGGAAGATAATGAATTAGCTACCAGACATGATATACGAAAAATAATAGATATTTTTTGCAATTCGTCTATTTTTATCTTTTTTTTCTTTTGAAAACCATATTATTTTATTGGTTGCTATAAACACATAACCATCTTCCTTCCAAGCCTATTAGTTACTGTGAACGAATTATTCTCTTTCTAACAACGATATTCCAAAATTTCCATGACAAGTCAATTCACTATAAAATACTTCTTCTTTAGGAATAGGCTAAAATTTCACTCACATTGCAACAAATTAATTAGATAAAAATTATGAGAGGATGTACGCATAATTTTTACGAAAATCGTTGAAAAACAAAATAAAAACCTGCGCACATCACGGGGTTGACGCTCTAGTATCTATAATAGTTTAGATCTTTCTCATATTTTTATATTAATCAAATATAGTATTTATAATATATTTACATTGGAATAATCAAATTTTTATCCTCCAAATTATCTATACTATTAATGGAGAAGTACACATATGAAGGAAGTCAAAATAAAGAGAATATTTACAAGGATTGCAATTGGATAAAAATTTAACAAGAAGAAAAAATTATGAGGGTTATAATAGTCCAAAATTGTTGAATTGTCTTTCTCTTCATTAGTTCCATTCCCGAAAATGTCTGTTAAAAAAATTATTTTTCGTCGACCCGGTTTAAAAACATGCGGATCCTAAAACGGATTGGGTTTGACTCGAAAAAAATTGTACATTAAAAAGGAATCGAATTAATATAACAACAAATAAAAATGAATTGGCACAAATGGAAATGATGTGTCTGTGTTTGTCTTAGGATATGGATTCGATCCACATCAAGTTTTTTTCTAGAGTATTTAGTTTTTTTCAATACCATTTCCTTCTTAAGTATATTTACATAATTATTTTAGAATATTTTCTAAATATCTGATTATGAGTCTTTTTGGTTTTTTATTGCTTTTGTTTTTTTAACAGTTGTTTAACTTTAAATAATAATTTTTTCAAGTAAAAATCCAAAATATTTTTTAATTTATCGTGATTTAGAATTATCAATGAGATAATATTATTTAATTATATATATTTGGGTTATATTTTTTTAAGAATTTTATGTTCTAATACAAATTTATTTGAAAATAAAATATTTCTTTATCTTTAACTTCAATTACCTAAAATATTTAAAATATATAAAATTCTAATTCATTTACATTCAATATTTAACATTCTAATTAAGATATGAACTCAACTTTGATGAGTTTTCTAAATATTCGATTATGGAATCTTATTAACACTTATATA
>OVBE01012390.1:0-13439 GCA_900406425.1 Iberis pinnata
TGTCTGCGGCTGGTTTAGGAGTAGTTCCTCACGGAACCTAGACTCGTACCATAATGCATTCCTTAGCGCGGCTATTGCGGCTTCGTCCGAGAATGCTACTCTCAATACTATGTCTTTGTACCGTTCGATAAATGCTCTCAGTGATTCGCGTGGTCCCTGACTCAGAGACCACAGGTCGGCGGTGGAGGTTTCCTTCTCCATGAACATGGAGTAATGCTTTACGAAAGCCGTCGATAACTGTTGAAAGTTGTCTATGGACTGGGCTTCGAGGTGGGAGAACCAAGAAAGCGCGGCTCGCCCAGATTTTTGACGAACAGCTGACAGAACCCGGCGTCCTTCTCCTCGTTGGTGAATTGTGCGCGTCCCATGGCGATGGTGAAGGCGGTCATGTAGTGCGTCGGATCTGTGTTTCCTTCGAACGTCTGGAATTTTATCTTCGCTGTGTGTCTGATCTTTGTCTCGGTGATTCTTTTGGTAAAGGGGGTGCGCTGGGTCTCTTCGACTACCCGCTCGATTTCTGGAGCCGAGCTTGTTGCTCTGTGGACCAGCGAGCTCATTTCTCGCAGCTGCGCTTTCAACGCCCTTATTTCGTCATTGGGGCTAGACGCGTTTGCGGTTATCGTCGCCTGCCCTTCTTGACTGTTGGTCTCTGGGTTTCGTCGTGCCTCGACGAGCGGTGGGGTCGCGTCTCCCGTTCCAAAGAGGTTCCTGTTTAGGACTTCCAGCTTGGCTTGCCTCAAGCTCGCCGTCATGACAGCCTCGAGTTTGCTCCTTAGTTGACGCGATTCGTTTTCTTGCTCCTCCAATCGACGCATGAGCGTCTTGTTCATTTCTTCATGCGTTGGCAGTCCTGGGATCCTGTCGTTCGGCCCTGTCGGGGTCTTTGGGTCGGAGATTCCGTTTCCTTGATCCTCCAGGTGGGTTACGTCTTCGATGAGTACGGGTCCGTCTAGGTTGCTGGTGCTTGCCATGTCTTTGGTGCGTCTTTGTTTCCTTTATCAAAGTTCCCCAGTGGAGTCGCCAATTGTTGGATCTAGGATCGTCAATCCGAAGATTAGGTTCGTATTTGATAAAGGAGTTACAAACTGTGGATAGGCGCGTCGATAGTTCCGACGCGCTTCGAAAATAGGAAATGTTTACAAAAGAAGTTTAGCTCGTCGAAAAGAAAGAGGGTCGTCTAAAATTGCTCTGACTTCTCTCTAAGAATTTCTCTCTCTAAAAGCTAACCCCCTCTTACTTCGAGACGATCTTTTATTTATATTCGAACCGTCATCATTGCGAGTAGCTTAGTAGGACTTCTGTTCATGCGGCGATATAGCTGATAGGGCACTGTACGCCGCACCTAGGGGACTGTAGATGTACTGTTGAAGCGGCTGGTTGCGCGCGTCCTGACGCGCCAGCAGGGTGGGCTACTTCCTTCTCCTTTGGCTTATGGGCTTGTTCATGGATCGGGCCTGGGAGTTTGAGCCCATATCCCACAATAACCGCTTATTCCCCTATCGCCTATTTCCTTGACTTTCTTCACCGTAACGTCTTTGTACCGGCGGCTTAGGCCGCCGGATTTTCTTTGTTTCCTTTGTCCTATTTAATTACGTAATCTCTATTTAATTAACGGCAAATAACACTGATGATCTCTTTCACACTAAATT
Organism: Iberis pinnata; assembly: GCA_900406425.1. Classification (NCBI taxonomy): domain Eukaryota; kingdom Viridiplantae; phylum Streptophyta; class Magnoliopsida; order Brassicales; family Brassicaceae; genus Iberis; species Iberis pinnata. Next base: position 1,650 of record OVBE01012390.1, read on the forward strand.
TACCTTTTAATGAGACATCAAATTGTATTTTCTCGTCAAACTCTTGTTTTTGTTTTCATCGGTTATATTCACCGACATTGAAATCAATGATGGTTTTATCTTTTACTTTCTCCTTATGGTCTATATCGGGATTATTTAGAAAAACCATATAGATTATGATTATGTATCGGTGTTTTGACGTTTTCTTTCTCTCCTTTCCGGAGTGGTTTTTTCCAACAATATTACAATGTTTTAAACGTTTTCAACTTGTTGGTATTTGTCTGTTGCTTTCTCTGCACAGTGGTCTCTTTCCTCTAAATGAAAATTTTAGAGGTTTGCAATTTTTCGAAGGAAGAAACGGAAATTTAAACCACCATGGTTTGGTGATATAGTAGCGACGACGCAGCTTTCCGGTTACACGATTAGTTGCGTTAAAGTCCAGTGGCATGAAGACGAATTTACAGAGGGGAAAAAAGAATTGTATCTTAATTCAAAGATTGGGAAGAACACAAAGAAGATGTTGAATCGACTCAAACAAGAACAACTAAGAAGTATTACAAATATCATATAGAAGGCATTGATATGGATTAATTGGTATCATATTGTCCATATACCCGGAATTATTTTGGAAGCAAAAAGCTTTTTGTGGGAGACTTGGAAAATTGTGAATATCCCAGTAAGGCATACCAGAGGATCCAAAGCAAGATTGTATTTGAAGAAAGATAGTAACAATAGTTATACCAGGTTAGCGACTAAGGCTTACTATGAAAAGAAGCAACGTAGAAGTTCAATATTTTTTATACAATCTTCAGTATATGGCACATCTTTCTGCTGATGTAATAACTTGTTTTCCAAATTTCTGTAATGTCTATGTACTCGATGTAATATTCTATGTTCTAATAAAAGTTTTTGACGTAAAAAAAAAATAAGTGAAATATTTTATTTTATTGCAGATTTGTTTTCACAAAATTATTTTTCTATTATAGATTTATTTTTATATCGCAAAATAGGACTTAAAAATGGCCTCTAGTTCTGATGAGGACGATGAGATCAGGATGTTGGCACTTGCTGGGAAATCACTGGAATTTTTGAAGATGGCTATCTACACTGTGGAACCGAGTGCAGTAGTGGCAAACAGAGTACCTACATTGGCATCTACACAAGTTGCTCCTTACGTAGACAACTCTATCGTAGAACGCATCATACCAAGCGTTGTATCTTCATCAATATTTAATGGTTGTTATGGCAGAGGACAAACTTCTTGCGTTGTTATACTTCATAAATGTTGATGAGTATGTATCACACAACATTCACCTAACAATCAGACACTTCCCCTCCTCATGGAGCCAATTTTGAGCTTGATAGAAGCTTCAATTAGTCGAATATAGGGGTGGGCGTTCGGTTTTCGGTTCGAGTTCGGTTCGGGTAATTTGGATTTCGGGTTATTCGGTTAGGGGCATATAGGAACCGTTCGGGTTATTTAAAAATTTGGTTCGGATTCGGTTCGGATCTATTCGGGTCCGGGTCGGTTTTTTCATTTTTATTAGGATCCGAAATGGAACCGAAAATCCAAAATATCCATAAAAATCCAAATTATCCGAACAACCTAGCTAAAATTCAAGTTAATCCAATCAAAAACCCAAAATATTAGACAAAAATCCATAAATTTCCTAGTTACTTTACTAAAAATCTACATTTTCTACCTAAAATCCTAAATATTTGATCAAAATTACATATATATACGGGTTTTTCGGTTATACTTTCGGATTTCGATTCGGTTCGGATTCGGTTTTTCGGGTTGAGATATATAGGAACCGTTCGGATTATTTAGAAGAACGGTTCGGTTTCGGTTTCGGTTTTTTCGGTTCGGTTTCGGTTCGGATTTTGGGTTTCGGTTTATACGCCAGCCCTAAGTCGAATAATATCTGAATATCGCATTGGTGGCTTACCATGCTTCCTCTTGTTTCTTTCAATCCAAATGTTGTGGAGCGTACTCTAGAATACCAGCTTAACTAAGAGAGAAGTGGTAGGAGATTGTACGTGACATATATTTACTTCCAGCTCATCCCAAACATTAGTGTAGTGCAAGAGCATAAACGGTTGTGCTAAGCTCATTTCAACAACTGAAGTAATGAAATATTGGAAGAAAATGGGTCAACATGACTCAAATTATTAGAGCATAAGAGAAAAAAAATATATAAAAAAAAAACCCTTAAGATATTAGATAAGATATTATATGGTAATCAAAAAAATATTCTACAAATTTGGCTACTAGAATTTTTGGAGTTATAATTAATTAATCATTTAAAATTAATTGAGAAAAAAAAATGTGGGAGTAACTTGTTTATAACGACATAAATTAAGTGTGTTAACTTTTTTAGAGAAATTGTTACTTGTAATTTTTAAAAATATGGTTAAATATGAAAATTTTTGTAATTAATTATTATGTGCTATCTAAATATTTTTAAAAATTGTGATTGAATATGAGAAATTTTGTAACTCACTGTTATGTACTATTTAAATATAAATTAAAAGAATTTATTTTGTAACAACTATAGGAGTTCACAAAAAGTAGTTGACATTTATCATATATTAAAGAGAGATTTTTAATTGGGTTCTAGCCTATGCTAGTTTATTATTTTTGTTTGCGTTTAAATTTAAATAAAAACTAAATTTTTTATCATTTAAACTATTGGTTTGGTTGGACTCGTATGTCAAATTATTAGAGAACAAAAAAACACTTAAAATATTAGATAAGAAAGATAAAATATTTTAGAGCATCTCTAATTTATTTTCTTCTTAACCGCCAAAAAATGTCAGATAACCGCTGTAAGGCGATTTTCGTCACGATCTCATATTGTGTTCTTTTCATCCGATTTGGGTGTTTCTTTCTGATCCGAATTTTGATTTTTGAATTTGAATTTCGGGTTAGTTTCACAACATTTCCTCTCTGCATGTCCGTATATCTCCGATTTTTTCGGGGATTTGTTCTTTTTAAACCTCCATGGCCTCTTTCCACATCTTTTTCCTACTCTTTCTCTGTCTCTTTCGTCACCGTTTTAATGGGAGAAGACTTACGAAACCAGATGCAAAATATCACACTAGGAATTGATGATGCCACTGTGGCAATCTAACCTGAAGTATGTTTGGACGCCGCGAATGCTAATCGGTTCTCTCTTGTGGTGCGTCCGGTGAACCTCCGTCGTTAACCTCTGCGTGCTTTAATTGCTCAATTACCCAAATTGTGGGGCTTTGAGGGAGACACTCAAGGAAGATTAATGGATAATCTCATGGTGCAATTCATCTTTCGATCTCAAGAAACTATGAACTTGGTGTTGCGACGATCTCCTTGGTCCTTTGCGGATTGGATGTTAACAATTCATCATTGGGCTCCAAATCTCCCAGAAGATACTGAGAAGTTGATTCCCTTTTGGGTTCAAATTCGTGGTATTCCTATTCAATACCTCTCGGAGCAAATGATTTTCATTGTTGGTGGTCTCCTTGCGCCGGTGGTTACGGTGGATTTTGATTAAAAAAAACTCCACTCTCATAGATTTTGTTCGGGCTAGGGTGTTGTGGAATATTGATAATCCACTTCGTTTCCAACGTCACTACCAATTTGGTGATAATGTTAATGTTCTTCTTACGTTCAAATATGAACGTTTGAGAAACTTTTGCACCATATGTGGGTTCTTGTCTCATGACATAAAAGAATGCTCTTTAAATGCTGGTGATCAGGCAGGTTCCCCACCACCACCATCGGATAATGAAGATGATGAGGATGGGAATGATACACACTTGGGTAATCAATCCCCTGATGGCGAGCCTGATACGATCCCTTTGCTTTCTTCCAATCCAAATGCTATTGATTTGGTTACTCAGGCTTTAACTGCTAGCCACTTACAGTATCTCTCTGCCAAATATGCTCCTGGTCCTTCAACCTCTACATCTTCTCAACTTGACAGGCCACTTCCGATGGATACTAGGATCCCAGGAACAGAGTTGAGCAAGCGTAAACGTGACACCCTTGAAACTGAGGCTGGAAGTTCCAGTCAAAACACCGCTGATGAGTCACAAAGTCCGACCAAACGTGTTCAACTGGACACTACAGCAGCTCATGATATGTCAGGTAAAAGATTCGACGGAGGTGCGGGGGGCCCGGTACCCCCAGAGGCGCCATAAAGATCGTCTTATGGAACTGTCAAGGCCTGGCTGGGCCGCTGACCCAGTCTCGTTTTAGAAGGATTTGCCGGATTCACAACCCCGACATACTCTTTTTAATAGAGACTTTATTTTCTTCAGATCTTAGTAGGGATTTCGCAACTTATTTAGGATTTACTAATGTCATTTGTATTCCAGTTTCTAACTTTTCTAGGGGTCTAGATGTTTGTTTTAAGTCTTCTTTCTCTGTTTCTTCTGTATTTTCAAGTGAACGGTTAATTGACTTTTATGTGGAGTCGGCTAATTCAGCCTTTTATTTGTCCTATGTTTACGGTCACCCAAACCGAAAGTTTTTTCATCATTCATGGGAGCGCCTTATCCGTACGAGTACAACAAGACAATCGCCTTGGCTTTTGGTTGGAGATTTCAATGAAATTTTAGGCAATTCCGAGAAGGTGGGTGGTCCGGCCCGTGATAAGAGTACATTTCGCAATTTTCGTCAACTATATGAGATATGCAACCTGTCTGATTTGCGGTTCCGAGGAAACAAGTTCAGTTGGCTGGGAAAACGATCTAAGTATACCATTCAAGCTTGTTTAGATAGAGCAGCAGCAAATGATCAATGTTTAACACATTTTCCTGATTCAACTGCAACTTTTTTATCACTATACCAATCTAATCATAGGCCTTTAGTAATTGATATTGGTTCTGCTCCGATCTCAAAACACCACCGGTTCAAGTTTGATAAACAGTTAATTTCAAAAGATAATTTTTTACAAGCTGTAACAGACGGATGGAACAAGCCCAAAGGATTATCATCTTATAATGTTTGTGACTCCCTCAAAAGTTGCAGAGCTTCTTTCATTGATTTGGGCCAGTCTTCGAAGCTAAACTCATCTCGCCAAATTGAGAAGTTAAAAAGGGCTATCGACTGTCAACTACGGTCTTCTAAGCCTGATTTTGACACCATCAAAGGGCTCCAAACTGATTTGACGATGGCTTATCATGACGAAGAGATATATTGGAAGCAAGTTAGTCGGAACAACTAGCTACAATCAGGGGATCAAAATACGTCATTCTTCCATGCGGTTACCAAGACTCGATCGGCTATCAATTGCATTCATCAAATTTCAGATGATCAAAATCGGCTTTATCGTGGATTTTCCCAAATTGGTTCTCATGTTGTGTCCTTTTACAATGACCTTTATACATCCACGTCACCTCCTGATGCAACAGCGTTTTTGAGTAGTTTTACCCCTCGTATAACATCTGAGATGAATGCGCAGTTAACGAGGGAATTTACTGATTCAGAGATTGCTTTGGCAGTCCAGTCTATTGGTGCTGACAAGGCACCAGGCCCGGATGGGTTTACAGCTCGTTTTTCAATCAAGTTGGGATACAATTGGCGATGATGTTGTTAGTGAGGTCCAACGTTTTTTCAGATTTTCGACCATGAGACAGTCTGTTAATGATACTTATTTATGTTTGATCCCAAAGCTGAAGAATCCAAGAACGCTTTCAGATTACCGACCAATTGGATTATGTAATGTCCTCTACAAAATCATCTTAAAGTGTTTAGTAAATCGGCTAAAAGGTTTACTCGATGGTGTTATCTCTGAAAACCAGGATGCGTTTGTGCCGTCTCAATCTATTACGGATAATGTCTTGATGGCGAATGAGCTATTTCACTCTTTCTCGGTATGCAAACGTGTCTCTAAATCATATATGGCTATTAAAACAGATGTCTCCAAAGCATATGATCGCGTAGAGTGGAGCTTCCTTTGAGCCACGCTTCACGCATTCGGGTTTACCAAGCTTTGGATAGCTTGGATTATGGAAACGATCACTACAGATCGATATTCGGTGTTAGTAAATGGTTCTCCAACAAGTTATTTTGTCCCGGGAAGAGGTTTACGGCAGGGCGATCCGTTATCACCTTATTTATTTATTTTTTGTGCTGATATGCTGAGTCATCTAGTCTCTCAAGCGGCAGCATCAAAGCGAGTTATTGGAATTAAAATTGGCTTACATGCTCCGGCTATAACGCATCTTTTCTTTGCCCATGATTCACTTTTCTTTTGTCAAGCAAATGCTCAGAATGCTTGGACTCTCAAGAAAATATTCCAGGAGTATGAGCTTTTCTCGGAACAAAAAATCAATCAAGATAAATCGGTAATCACTTTCGGGAAACGTGTCTTGGCTCCGGTTCAAACGCGTTTGAAAGTAATAATGGGACTTCCATCTCAAGCTAGTGGCGGAAAGTATTTGGGTTTGCCGGAGGTTTTTGGTCACCGGAAAGTAGATCTCTATGCTTTTTTGGAAGAACGAGTTACAAAGAAAATATCAACGTGGAGTTCTCGCTACTTATCTCATGCAGGCAAAGAAGTTTTAATCAAATCGGTTGCATTGGCGATGCCTATATATTCCATGTCATGTTTTCAAATCCCTTTGACGATTACAAAGAGGCTCACAAGTTACCTTTCCCGATTCTGGTGGCAGAAATCACATGAATCCACAAGTATTTCATGGCTGGCTTGGACAAGATTACAACATCAAAAGAAATCGGGTGGGATGGGGTTTAGAAATCTGGATCATTTCAACGATGCCATGTTGGCTCGTCAAGCGTGGAGACTTCTCCGTAAGCCATCTTTAATGTATGCACGCTTCTTCAAGTCCTGATACTATAAGGATGTCCATATACTTCAAGCCTCCTCACATAAATCACAATCCTATGCGTGGCAATCAATTCTGGTCGGATTACAACTACTAAAAAGAGGTACCATGTGGAATGTCGGTTCGAGACATAATATTCAAGTGTACTATGATAATTGGATTCAAGACCCCTTTCCGAGACCAGCGGATTTACCTTCTCAAAACTTGGGTATGAACTCATCTCTTTGTGTCTCGGATTTGATCTTACACAATGGTTCTTCACGGTTATGGAATCCGCAACTTTATCATCTATGTCCTCTCGAGATCAAGTTGCCATAAGAAATATGTTTCTGTCGTCAATGTTCCATGCTGATTTCCCTTACCGGTTATACTCATCTCATGGGGAATATACGGTTAGAACGGGCTTTGGTTTGGCGTTTTCCCAGGATCACACTATTCAACATCTTCGACCTCCTGGGAATATTGACCATAAGAGACATATTTGGGGGACCAATCTCATGCCTAAAATTAAACATTTTCTATGGGATATCTCTTCCAATAGTTTGGGTACAGTGGCAGTGCTACACGCTAGACATATACAGGTGGATCCGACTTGCAGTCGATGTGGTCTCCATATTGAGTGTTCAAATCATCTCTTTTTTCAATGCCATTATGCACAACAGGTATGGAGGGTTCTTGGCGGACCACTAGCAGGTTTTCAACATCCTTATTCTTCATATGATTCGAACTTTCAGAGGATTCTTATGCTTCAATCACAGTCAACTATATATGAGGCCCATGAATTAGTTCCTTTCTGGATACTTTGGAGGCTCTGGAAAGCTCAGAACTCTTTGATCTTTTCACAACAATTTCTATCTCCTCATGTGATTGTCAATCAAGCTTGGGGTGATGTTAACCAATGGCTCAAAGTTTCAAGCCAAGTTCCATCTCCATCTTCAAGGGTCCGGGCCAATTCTACACACTGGGTAGCTCCATCTTTTGGTTCATATAAGTGTAATATTGATGCGTCGTTCCGTTCGGCACACCGACTCCTTTGGTAGTTGTGTTCTTCGGAACAGTTTTGAACACCCAATTCTTTGGCGTATCTATAATTTGGGCAAGCTAATCTCCCCTTTGGAAGCTGAAGCTTGTGCGTTCTTTTTTGCAGTGAGGGACATTCATTATCTAACCTATGTCGACGTAATTTTCGAAAGCGACTGCCTCAACTTGATCCAATCTCTCCAAAACGACCAGCCACTCTCGTCAATTCAAAATGTTTGGTTCGATATCTCAACCTTAATTGGGTCGGTTGCAGGGTACTCTGTTTCTTTTTGTAAAAGAGAAGCAAATAATGTTGCTCATGAACTGGTTACCTCATCGTATGCTACTAATCCATATTACTTCTTTTACTTGTTGAATTCCGAGTGGTTGTATCGGTTATTAAACTCTGATGTAATTTTACCAGATCAATTATAATGTTACTTCTGTGTAAAAAAAAATCTTAGAGCATCTCTAACGTTGATGCTTAAAGGGGTGCTTAAGAGTTGCTTAACAATAAAAAAATAAATAAAAAAATTATAAAGTAAATCACAAGTAGCGATCCTTCTTAGAGCATTTTAAGGTTCGGTTGCTTCATGCCACGTGTTGGCTTGTGAGGTTGGATTATTTTTTTATTTTTATTTTCAAAACGATCGAGTGTTTTTTTTTTAGATTCATGGTTTTTTATAGGACTGTAAAAAAAACCGAACCGAGTTTTCCGAACTGAATCGAAGATTTTACGAACCGAACCGACCTATGTAGAGAAAACTAATTGACACAAAAAGAATTTTCAATTTTGGTTCTCGGATCGGTTCTGTTCGATAACCGGTTCATTTTTTATTTGTTTTTAAAACAAAAAAAAAACAAAAAACCAATAATAACCATAAACCAAAAATAACCGAAAAATAACTGAAAAATTAACCGAATAAATCGAACTTCAAAAACAAAAATTGAACCTAAAAAACCAAAAATCGATCTTTTGGGTATTCGGTTCGGTTGTGGTTCTTCGAATCCTAAATTCTAATACCCAATGAATACTTTTCTAATATTTGGTTCGGTTCCGAGTCAGTTCTTGTTGGTTCCAGATCGGTTCGGTTCCATGTTAAAAAAACCAGAAAATACCCCAAATTTTTGGTTCTAAATCGGTTTCGGGTATTTCAAACTCGAAATACCAAAAAAATATCTGAAATTTTTGGTTCTATGTCGGTTCATTTTCTTATTTATATGTATTTCATATTTATATATATATATATATTTTTTTTAGAAGAAACAAACATACAAGCAAAGGAAAAACCACAACTGGAACCAACAAAGCACAAAACGGGAAATACAGGACTCGAAGCAACCGACCTACCAAAAGACGATGGATCAAGAGGAGGAACAAGCACCAGGAGCTCGCGAAGAGAAGGAAGACCTAGAGCTTCCTAGGGAAACGACGAAGGAACAACCGAGAAGAAACCCAAACGAGCAGCGAAGACGTGCCAAACACCAACAGGATCCAGGAGCAAGGTGCAAGTTGAACGAGTCCAAGTTAGACCCAACTTGTGATGAAGGAAGATCAAGACCAAACCGCATAGGAGAGCAACGACTAGGAAGGAGAAAAGAGAGGAGCAGCTCTGACCGGAAAATGAGTCCTCAGAGCCTAACCGACAGATCATTCTCTCTGACCACCTAACTAAGGCGAAGCAGCGTCCAAAGCCGAAGAGCTCGACCACCAAGAGAACCTGAAAAACAAACGCAAGAAACCAAACCAACAACTGCAACCCTTGGCAAAGAAGTAGCCTCTTTATTGAACCCAGGACGAAACCCGACGACCTACTCAAGCAGAACCAAAGCAACTAGAACCGAGAACTCAAACGCAAGACCTGAACTTTCGAGACAAACCGGGAGGGAAAGCAAAGCCGAGAAATTACATATAACTTTCAGGAGAAAGCCAAACGCAACACTAGCTGAACCGAACCCAAAGAGCAAGACGGAGAACCCGAGATGCATTTACCAACGCCGCAAGCTGCAGATGAGACAAAGATAAAGATCCTATCCTTGGCGAAGGAACCCGAGATGGAGAACGACCTTTGTCGAGAACCATCCACCGAACTGCCCAAACGGAGAGAAGGAAGGAGAAGGGGCGAGGCGCCGAACCTTGAACCAGCTAAACGACAGAGGCGTCGGAAAACTAACCTTCGGAAACGACAGATCTGAGCATCTTCGGGAGATACTCGAGGAGACCTTCTCACCATCTTCGCCGAATCCTTGACCCGCCGCAACAGAGAGGTGATTTGCGGCCACGAGAGTCGGCGACAGAAGCTAGGAACGAAGAGAAGACGTCGGGTCCGCCGCCTCTGGGAGCGGCGATGGATGGGAGACTCGGCGCACGACGCTATGCTCAGAAGAGAGAAGCCGGCGCTCCCGTATCTCTCTCTGTCGAAACCGGCGAATCTCCGATGGAAGATGAATCCGGCAGCGCTAAAGGGAAAGGGAAGGAGAGAGAGATTAGGGTTGAAAGGAAAAGATTTCATATTTATTTCAACTTGAATTATTTGTAATATTCAAAATATAATGTGTTAAAAAACAATATCTATTTTAAGAACCCCTGAGTTCACCATTAGAGGCCATATTATTAAAAAATTTTAGTCTATTAAAATACTATTAAAATTCTGTTAAGCACTCCCATTAAAATCTTAATTGTTGGCTAAATGCATTATTTGTAATATTATCCGTCGCGCTCCTCCAAAAACCAAAATATGTGTGTTACAACACTTATTGATCAATCTTGAATATCTTGATACCAACATTGAACCGATCATAAACAAAATCAAAAGAATGTTCTTCTTTACCTCACTTGACACAAATCTTGTTTAATAGCTCCAATGGTTATCATAAGATGAAATCTCCAAATGACTTCTTTCTCTCAGATTCTCATAACCATATGGATACAAATCTCCAAAAAGATAATCAGAAGTTGTCTTCCATGTATCAGAATCATTGATTTCCCAGCAAGAAACACTATTAATCTTTTCATCTTCTTGACGTCTTTTGTTACGTAACACACAAGGAAAGTATCCTCCAAATATCACTTCACAAAGATCCGTCGCTTCTAAACCATAACCAGACGGTACATACAAAGCTTTCACTTCTTCTTTAGCTGCAACTTTTTCAGATTCAATAGCTCCATTTCTTGAGCTGTGATCTTCCTTTTCTTCTTCGTCCTCTTCTTCTGATTCATCTTCCTCTTCTTCTTTATGATCATTTGCTTCTTCTTTGATGGTTTCCACTGGTTTAGCTTCTTCTAATGGTTCAGCAAAAGTTACACGTTTCTTAACAACTTTGTTTTCACCACCATCATAAATTCCAAGAGGAACAGGAGTGATAATCTCAGGAGGAGAAGGAGGATTTATCTGATCAGCAGTAGATGAAGGATAACAAGTTTTCTTCGATGGAGGAAAAGGTTTTCCATAAGTTGCAGTAATATCGAAGCCACCACTATACGGTGTCGGATCATATTCTTCAAATTCCGGTTCATTAAAGCCTTGAACCGAACAATAGATTCTAAATTCAGGAGGAGATTCATAAGTTGTATAGAAATTAGGATCATAGAACAAGTGATTAGGCTCAGAGATGGTAGAAACAGAGTATGCAATAGAAGCAGAGGTTGTCTCAGACTCAGACTGAAACTCAAACTCAGATCCATTCCAGTTATTATTATTATAATAATTATAATCCACTGGATCAAAAACAATCTCTTCTTGCTGTTGATATTGATAATAGTTATGATCATAGAGATTATTAACCTGATTGTAATCGTAAGGAATCTGATAGCTTTCATAGAAATTTGCCATCTTGAAGGATGATTGAGCTGAAAAAACCGATCTGAAAGTGTTTGATTTGAAGTTTGTGTAGAGTATTAGAGCATCTCCATTGGGAGTTTCTCACATAGGGGTTCTCAAGATACATATATGTGTA
>OVBE01012391.1:0-13437 GCA_900406425.1 Iberis pinnata
TGCATTTTAGTCTGTTCAATCCTCTGTTTTAGTTTCATTCACTGCCCTGTTTAGTTTACATTACATGTTTTAGTCTCTTTGCATCTGTTTACATATCCGCATGTTCTATTCACTTGTTAGGACTGTTAGAAAAACCACCTCTCTACATTTTGAATCAATTGCATCCATCCTAGTCTAGAGTGGTTAATGATACACCTGATTGGATTGACACCTATGACCACTACAATGACAATGATANCACTACAATGACAATGATAGTGCAATATGAATTGATAACGTTTTGAAACCGAAAAATCCTACTATCACAACCCCTGAGTCCATTTCTGAACTTGGTTTACTCAGAGACTGTGTAATTCAGGTTTGGGGGATGATTCAGGAGACGGCTATCTAATGAAAATTTCCTTGTTTATTATTTTGTCTCCATCTTTGCATAGCATCTATTAGCATGTAAAAACCATAAAAATTTTAAATTTGAAAATCATCCTTCAAAAACAGAGTGTCATAGTAGTTTCATTTCATGTAGTTGCATATAGGATGTTGAAATTTCATGTAGTTGCATATACATAGGGAAAAAGGAAGATGATAACCTTGTAAGCATGTTTTTTTCTCAGAAAATGTTAGTGCTCTGATTATTAGTTATCTAATGCATCATGAAATTATCTAGAAGTAAAACTGCACCTTGCTTGGAATGTGAACTTGCATGATCATTTATCTCCTGAAGCATGCTGTGATTTAAAGGTTGCTCCTCTCTATTGGAACTTGAAATTTGAATATATAATTATCATGTTTGTGTGTTGAATATAAACTCATGGATAGTATATACATTTTTGGGTTATCTTCTACCTTTTACCACTCTTGTTAATCCAAGTAGAATCCCCACCCTTGAACCTTGCCTTCTGTCAAACCATGAATCTACTATTGAGTGGCAGGTCTTTTATGGAATGAGCTTGGTAGAACGTGTTAGGTTCAAACTGACAGGAATAGGATCTCATGTAGTTCTAGTCCACGCTTTTTGGACTAGATAGGACTAGGTGGGATTCAATTTTGGATGTTGGATTGGGTGGAAATGAATGAAAGGGTATTGGTAGTTGGTAAAAAGGGAAATGTAAAGTAAGAACCTTAAGAGAGGAATGGAAAAATAAACAGAATATGCTAGTAGAAAATTTGGGGGAACAATGGTATGAAAAGAAGTATAGCTAGCACAGATTAAGAAAAGTATATGACAATGAATTCAAAAGGATAAAACCCTGAAGGATAGTATAAATGAAAAGGTCAAAGGCCATAAGTGTTTAAGTAAATAAGTTCATGAAACAGCTAGCAACCATTTAAGAAAGAAGTCTCTCCTAAGTGTGACAAAGAAAAATATGAAAAAGGGGAATATGTGAATAAGTTGGATCACTTAAAGTGTCAAAGGGTAGATTTAGGACTCCTTACTAGGTAGAATCAGGAAACTTAGGTTTCATTAGCATTTGGTAGATGGGGTTCTATTTCTGTATGCATCTAAGTGTTCCTACCGTTAGCCTTATGATAAAGATCATTCCCTTTTGAGAGAACCCTTATCTGGATCATTAACCATTGCATGAAGGGGTCATCTTTACTCCTTAACATGTCCTTGACCAAATGAGTTCATTAAAAGCACATGACTTGATCCATGGTTTTTGATTAATGAATGTTAAAGGGGCAAACGAATTTGAATGCATTGTGGAAGTTGGAATTGATATGTGATTAACTATGATGAGTATAGCTAAAGTTTTAAGTAGGACGAGCTTAGGACTGCATTCTAGAACTAGTAACGAGGACATCAATATTACTTGTGTTAGCAGCATGTTTTGGTTATGAGTTCCCACTTTCAAACCTCACGCCTAGACTTCTAAATTATTTGCTTGAGGGCAAGCAAGGATTTAGTTTAGGGGAGTTGATGACTATGTATTTTCATGGTTTTTAGAAGTTATTTAGCATCAATTTTGAGGCATATATCACATATATAGTTGTTTTTAGCAGTTTTGTGATTTTTAGGGATTTTTGCATTAGTATTCACATATGCACGCATCTTGGAGATTTTTCCGGACTTTGAGGAGTTTTTAGGAAGATTTGTGAGAATTCGGAACATGAGCGGAAAATGTGTGGAATGGACCAGCTCAAGCTAGGACTCAGCTAGAACGACCAGCACAAGGCCTAGATCAATCCAAAGGACAAGCCAACTTCAACGCGGATCGATCTAGTTACACCATCGAATCGATCCACGTAACATTCTGGATCGATCCAATCTCAACTTGGATCGATTCCACCCATCAAGCCACATTCAAATCGGATCTATCCATGCAACATTCTGGATCGATCCAACCTCAACCTGGATCGATCCCACGGATCGAGCCCACCTAGAACCCAGCCCGATCTACTCAACTCCTTGGCTCGGTCCACTTCAAACTTCCAGCTCGATCCCTCAACTCCTTGGCTCGACCTCCATATCTCTTTTGGTTAGATCACGGATCGATATCCTCTCCAACATGGATCGATCTCTTTCTTACTCTAGATCAAGCCAACGCTACGTCTCCATCTCGGCCTCAACCGCAGATCAATCTCACCATGCTAGCTGGCTCAACCATGCACTTGTCTTCACCTTGGCCACCTTGATCACCAACATTTGGGCTTGACCTCGGCTCAAGCTCCGAGACCACCTTAATACTTCGGATCGATCTCATACACTTCTCAGCTCAAGCCAAATATGTTATGACCCGACCAACTCGAATCCGGAATGGACCTGACCCAAGCAAATGACTGTATTTTGTCTTTTCTGCATTTTAGGGCTTTTCCTAAACACTATATAATCCCTAAAACGCCTCCTTTTTAGCAAGTTTTGTTTTGTTGCCATTTTAGGTTTTTGTCTTAGGTTCCTTTTTCTCTCTTTTTCCTTTGTTGTTCTTGGTGTTCTTGGTGTAAGAACCCAGCTAGTTTTATGCTAATCTTCTGTTTTCTTTTACTTTCCTTCTTAGTTTAAGGTTGATGTTTATCTGGTGCATGTTGATCTTCTGTTTTTCATCTTAATCTTTTGTTTTAGCTTTGATCATTTTCTGGGTTTGTTATTGTTTCATTGATGTTCTTATTTTCTAGGTTTGACCTCTTGCTGTTATTCATAAGTTTGACCTTTGATCATGATGTTTAGTTTTAAGGTTATGATTTCTGTTTTTCCTGCTTTCATACTCATGAGTAGTGAGTAGTTTTCTTAAGTTCCTGAGGATGGGGTAGACTAGGGTTGATGTTTTGATCTTACCTTAGCACCTAAGCTTGTTTGCATATAGATCCCTTCTGTTTCATTGTCCTTAATGTTGGTTTCTTTCACGCCAATCGAAGTATGATCTTGGGCATTCCAGCACCCGAAAAGTGTTCAATGGAATGCTTGATCATGGTGATTTCAGAGATTAGTTCATCCTAGCGTAATGACTTAGATGCTTAGGATATGCATCTCAGCCTAAGGAGTTAGATGTTTAAGGAGCTTTTTGGCTTTAGTAGGTTGGTTCTTCATGCCTTCTAGGTAGTGTATCGTTAACGAGAGTTAGGTCTGATGATTGCTTATGTTGATTCCATTTATCAAAGGACTGGACTTGGTTACATATGAATCTACTGTCTGGGGATAGCTCATTGTTTGAGGTATGTTATATGTTTAAGTAGATTGGGATGGATCTCTAGTTGATTACCCTTGTCCTCAGGAACTGCTTTACATTTGATTTCATCTTTACCTTCTCTGCTTTTTCTCTGTTTTTACCCTTTTACCTTTTTAGCTTCTTATGCATGTTTGTTTCTGTTTATGCATTTTTAGTTCTATGCATTTCCTTTTTTACTTAGGACTTGTTAGAAAACCCCATTTTTCATACTAGCTTGACTTAGAAGCATCCATTGCATCTAGTCTGTTAGTAAAAACCATTTGGATTGATAATCTTACATACTACAATGACCATGATAGTAGTGTAAGGGATTGATACACAGAAAAATCTTACTATCAATAAGCATCTTCATCGCTGCTACATCTCCTTCACTCCTCCGCCACATCTCCATCACTCCTCCGCCACATCTCCATTACAGCTCCGTCTTTGTTGCTTCGTCTCCGTTACAGCTCCGTCTCCTCCTCCATCGTGGCGCCGTATCTTTCTTGGTTACAGCTCCCGTCTCTGCCTCCGTCGTGGCGCCATCTCTGCCTCCGTTTCAGCTCCGTCTCCGCCTCCATTACAACTCCATCTCTAAAACCAATGATAGATTTTTGTTGTAATCTGACAAACAATTGCATAGAATAAATCCATCAAAACAACAACAAAACTCACTTTACAACAATAAGAAAGAATGATTTCAGGATAACAAAAGTAGAAGAAGAAACATATCTCACTAAAACCAAGAACCAAAACCAACCCAAGTGACACAATAACCAGCTAAACCCAATCAACCAAGGCAGAAAAACCAAATCCAACAAGAACTCATATACCTTGACACCCAGATACAAGATCTGACAAAAGGCTAAGAACCAAAATGAAGCTCGGGCCTCACCAAGAGGAGAACGGGAAGGAGTTCGTACCAACACCGAACAGAGTTGCGGCGAAGAAGTCAACAACAACTAGATATGGTTCAAGAGGATACATCAACGAACCAAAGCTCGCACCAACATCGAACAGAGCTTTCACCCACACCGAACAGAGCTCCGCTGATGGTATGCCGTGATCGATGACGAACTTCACCTGGAAGCAACACCTTCGAGACAGTGATGGATTTTACAACAACGGCCAGATCTGGTTCAAGAGGAGACAAAACTTTTTTTTTCTTCCGACGGCTGCAAACTAGAGAGAAACTTAGGTTTCTTTTTATGCAAAACTTATGATTTTTTGTTTTTTATTTTATTTTACTAGCAAGTTTTAGGTGAAGGAGGGAAAAATTATCATTATCTTAACTGCCAATCTCAAAATTAAGCCCAAAATTTTACTAGGAAACAAAAAATTTAAATCCAAACTTTTAATTTTAAACTGAAAATATATTGTCAACATGATTTTAAGTCTAAACTTGGACCTAATATGTGTAATGTATTATACTTTGTCTTCAATAAACCTAGCTAGTCTATTTAATTCAACTAACAAAATAGACGATGTATTTCTAATTCACACAATTTTTCTTAAGTTTATATACAAACACTGAAGGTTTGTGGAAAAAAAAAACATTGAATGTTTAAGTAAAATTTAACATTTAATGATATTTTAAATTTTATTTTTATAAATCATATTTAAACTTTCATAAGACATATATATTAAATTATATTTATTTTCGACTCGTCAAAAGAGTGATCCTAAAAGAAGTGATTCAATAAAATTATGGATAGGATACTAGGACGCAACACAAGACAGATTATGAGACATATAGTTTATGGGAAAAAAAGAATTGCACCATTCGCATCATGTTACTGAGTTGTATGCAAGATGATATCATGTACGAATTGAATTCATATCAGCGAAAGTGATTCAATAAAAGTATGATCAATGTTCAAGTGAGGGTTGAAACCCTAAACCACAACAAATCCCTAGATCCTGAAATTTTAAATTAGTCACATATAAGCCACGAAAAGCAATCTGTGACTAATATATAGCCACAAATATATCACGAAACAAAGTCCGTGACTAATATATAGCCACGGATATGTCACATAAAGAAATTTGTGGCTTAATTGCTACGATTTAGCCACAAATCTATCATAGCAATGTTGCCATGCAAAACACTGTGACTAAACCATGGCTTTCTTGTCACGAATTATCACGGATTGGAAAAAAATGCGATCCAAGGCTAATCTGTGGCTTTTCCGTGGCAATTTTATTTTTAGCCACGGACCCGTCGTGGCAAGGTTGTAACTATACGATTTTTTCTAGTATATATATTAACAAAAGTTATGCACACCAAAAAAAAGCCATTCATTCCATATGGGAAAAATCAAAGCTTTGTTCCTAAACTGCAAGCTCAAGGTGGTTTCCAGCAGCAGCAAGCACCTCCTGGTTTCGTCCCACAGCAGCAGCCACCTCAACAATCCAATGTAGAAGCACTGCTACAACAACTTCTCCAAAGTCAAGCAAATAGTGCAATGGAAACATCAAAGAAGTTTGTTGAACTCAACCTTAAGATAAACTCCTCATTCACTACCATCTCTGCAAAAATTGAAGAATTAACCTCAAGGGTGAACTATTTGGAGAGCATCACTGCTTCTACTTCTGCTTCTACTTCTGCTTCTACTTAAAAGACAAATATCCAACTTCCGGGTAATGTAATTCAGAACCCAAAGGATTATGCACAAGTCAATGTCATATTTTTGGGGAGTTTACAAGCTATAGATGCTGCAAATTGCCATACCCACGTCATTAAGGATAATGAGGTTCAAGTTTGGGGGAGTTTAAGTCTAAATGGAGCTGGAAATGAAGATCTACAAAAACTGATTCTCTGAAGTGGTCACAGCCCACCTTAGCTGCCAGAGTTAAGCCAATTTCAGCTGAAGAACCATATGTTTCACAGAAGAAGGATACACCTTTTGTTCCTCCGCCTTACATTCCGAGGTTACCATACCCATCAAGGTTCAAGAAGGAGATAATAGAGAAACACCCAACAATTTTTGAAAAATCCATGAAGGATGGTGAAATTCAAAGAGGATTGATACCAAAAGATGAATGTAATGCCATCATAGTAGAGAAGCGAGAAGATCCTGACTCATTCACTCTACCATGCTCATTAGGTCCATTGACCTTCAACAAATGCTTATGCGATTTAGGAGCATCCGTCAACTTGATGCCTCTCTCCGTTTCCAAGAAGATAGGGTTCAATGAGTATAAAGCCTCCAACATATCTCTGATTTTGGCTAACAGATCCATTAGGAAACCTCATGGACTCTTCGAAAACGTGCCTACCAAGATTGGGAGTGTAGAGATACCCACATACTTTATGGTTTTGGATATGGACAAGGAACAAAAGATCCATTGATCTTGGGAAGGCCATTCCTAGATACGGTTGGAGTTGTGATCAATGTCAAAAAGGGTAACATTAGGTTGAACATGGGTAATGGTCCAATCCTCAACATCAAGGAAAAAACAAAGAAGCCTACGATCCAAGGTCAGATATTCTCTATCAAGGACATGAATGAGGACAATCATGAAGGTGGGTACTCAAGCAGTGATTCATTGGGGTATGAGCTGATGAAGGGCTCAAACAAGGTTTGAGAGCATAAAGAATCATTTCAGGGTGTCAAAGAGTCAGATGCAAGAGTTTTTGCATAATTAGAGGAAACCAGAAAACTAAGGTTGGCAACTAGAGTGAGCAAACTGCCCACTTCAGGAGAAGCAGATTATGAGCTCGAGCACCAGCTTGAGCACAGCCCACCCGCAAGTTCTGAGCTTGAACACCAGCTCGAGCCCCAGCTTGAGCACAGCCCACACGCAAGTTCTGAGCTTGAACACCAGCTCGAGCACCAGCTTGAGCACAGCCCACACGCAGGTTCCGAGCTCGAACACCAGCTTGAGCACAACCCACCTCCGCAACCCACTTCGGACACAACTTCTTCTGAAAATAGTTTTGAGCCTCAAGCCCCAACAATGGACCTCAAGAATGGTGATCAAGTATTTTTACTCAACCCAAGGCTCAAGCATTGTCTAAGAGATGTGAACCCAAAATGCTCAAGGAACTTCATAATCAAGAAGGCTCTACCTGATGGAACAATCATACTTGTTGTAGAGCCTGATAAAGAATCGAAGGTGAACAACCAAGCCAAAACGAACAATGGTGTTTGGATAAGTCTAGGAAGAAAGGCTGGTGAAAGAGACTATAAAAAAGCTCACTTGGGAGGAATTCTCATGTCTATCTTTGTACATAAAAAGTTTTTTTTAGTTTCTCATTATCTTTATATAAATCTCATGGGTCTTGATCTGTTTTGATATGTGAGACAATAGGTTGAGCATTGGATGGTTGGAGAACAAGGGAAATGATGGACAAATGCAGAACTGGCCTTAACGTGGACAACTGACTCTCCTTGTGACAGAGTCAAAACTTTCAAATATTCTAATCCACTTCAGCCACCTTCTTCAACTCAACCTGAATGCAGTACCACACCAAACCTTTTCATTGTATATACCATAACATATTTTCTTTTTATTGTTGAGTTTTGGTCCTAATCTCTACTTTGAATTTTTATTACACAAGGGACTCTATAATTTAAGTTTGGGAAGAGTTTAGGATGTATCTAATCATGTTTACTCGTTTTCTTATTTAAATTTTGCATCTAAGGCATACAAAAACCAGAAAATTGATTTTTTCAAAAAATAGAGTGTTCATATACATTAGCATGATTAGATTACATGTAGGCTTGTTAGGTTGTATGCATTAACATTGGGAACTAGGATGATAACAGCCTTGTAAATGTGATGCTTCATTAGATAATGTCGTTGCCCTGGTTATTAGTTGTCTAATGCATTGCGTTTGAATTTGAACTAAGGTTGCACCAGGATCAGAATCCATAATTGCATGATCTATTCTTAACGGAAGCATGTTGTGATCTGATGCTTGTCCCTATCTATTTGAACTTGAAGTTGATTTATAATTATCATGTCTATGCATTGGATTTTGAACTCATGGATACAATATACATACTTCGGTTTTCTTCTACCATTCTACCGCTCTTGCTAATCAAAGTAGATTTCCCACCTTAAACTTAGCTTTCTTTCAAGCCATATATCTGATAATGAGTGTAAGGTCTTTTATGAAATGAGCTTGGTAGAAAGTGTTAGGTTATAACCGACAAGAATGGAATTTCATGTAATTCTAGAACACGATTTTTGGACTAGATAGGATGAGGTTGAATTCGATTTTGGGTATTTTGGGTGATTGAAAAGGAAAAGAACAGTCTGGAAGAAGCAAAACAGAAAAGAAAATAGTTAAGAGGTTTTAGGAGAGGAAAGAGCAAAACAATATGATCTAGTAAGGGATGTGGGTATTATAACAAAAATGTATGGTTGGTGCAAAAAGAGAAGAAAAGGGCAAAATCCTAGAATATCTTCATGTGTAAGAAGAAAGAAAAGAAGAACTAGAACCATAGCTGGCACCATCAGAAAGAAACCAACCCACTAGAAATCATCAAAAGAAACCTCCCCTAAAGTAAGAAAAAGAGAAAAAGAAAAGGAAATGAAAACCATGAAGTTATCTTTGGGCTATAAAGGGTAGAAATAGGATCTCCTACTGGGTTTAGAATTAGGAAAGCTTTTAGCTTCTATGTTATGGGGTAGATGAGATTATGTTCTTGTATGCATCGATTAGTTCATACCTTTAGCATTCTGCTAAAGCTCATTCCCTTTTTGAGTGATCCCTATGATGAAAATGTTGACCATTGTATAAAGGGACCAACTTTGTCTCTTAACTTGTCCCTAGACCAAATGAGTTCAATGAAGGTGCATAGCTTGATCCGTAGTTTCTGATTAATGAATGTTAAGTGGATTTGAATGCATGTGTAGATTAGAACTTATATGAATTATGTTTTGATGAATTTGGAGAAATTTTATAAGTAGAATGAGATCACTTTGCATTCTAGAATTAGTAACTTGGACATTGACATTCTCTAGTTTATCAGCATGTTATGGTTTTGAGTTGCCGCTTTCAAACTTCTTCTCCAGCTCATGAATTACTTGTTTAAGGGCAAGCAAGGATCTAGTTTTGGGGAGTTGATGTCTAAGCATTTTACATATTTTAAAAGTGAATTTATCATCATTTTAGGTTTGTTATGTTATCAATAGGTTGCATTAGTAGAGTTACTTAGAGACTTTGCATGTTTAGGAAAATTTTGCATAAGCATTGCATAAATGTTGTATTTTGGAGATATTTCAGGTACTTTTGAAACTTTTGGAACATCATGGACAAGTTGGAGAAGGAGAAGTAAAAGCATGTTCCAGCCCATCCGAGACAAGTTGCACTCGATTTGTGCTCCTTTAGACAGCTCGATCTGTGCTTCTTTAGACAGCTCGATTT
The DNA here is from genome assembly GCA_900406425.1 of Iberis pinnata. Lineage (NCBI taxonomy): Eukaryota > Viridiplantae > Streptophyta > Magnoliopsida > Brassicales > Brassicaceae > Iberis > Iberis pinnata. Next base: position 10,021 of record OVBE01012391.1, read on the forward strand.
GTGCTCTTTCAGGCAGCTCGATCTGTGCTCTTTCAAGCCGAGCCATAACCAACTTGATATGTGCGCTGAGCCGTGACCAACTCGAGTTGTGCTCTTTTAGGTCAAGTTGTGACCAACTCGAGCTGTGCTCCCCTAGGCCAAGCTGTGACCAGCTAGAGTTGTGCTCTTTCAGGCCGAGGCCTGACCAACTCGAGTTGTGCTCTGCAGATTTTAATTGTTTGTCTTTTAGTGGTTTATCATTTTTCCTAAACCACTATATAAACACTAAGCATGCCTCCATTTGAACGAATCCTTTATTTTGTTTCTTTTAGGTTTTTCTCTTTGTTTATTCCTTTGAATGTTCATGGATGATTATACCAATATCTTTCAATGAATCATGTTTCTGTTTATGATATATGTTGATTTATGCTTATTTTAGTTTAACGTTCATGAATATCTGGTGCATGTTGATCTTTCATTCATGTTCTTCATTTCATCTTCTGGGTTTGATCATTAGTTTCTAGGTTTGATCATTGTTTTCTGGGTTTCTGTTCTTACTGTTCTTAAGAGTTTGCTCCTTGATCTTGATGATTTGCTTAATTATTTTGTTTTATGGGTTTTGTGATTTCGTGTTCATCATGAGTAGTGAGTAGTTTTCTGGGTTTCTAAGGATGGGGTAAATTGGTGTTGATTCCTTAAATCTCCTAGATGTTAAAGCTTGATCATTCATAAATCCATTTTGTTTCATTGTTCCTAATGCCTATTTCTCTATGATCAATTGAAATCTGATCTTCCTCACCCAAAAGGTTTTTGATGAAATTCTTGAACAAAATGATTTCAGAAATTTACATTCCTAACCCAAGAGATTGGTCGTTTAGGGTATTTAATGGCTTAAATAGATTATTTCTTCATGCCTTCTAGGTAATGTTCCGTTAACGAGAGTTAGGTCTGGAATTGCTTAGTTTGAGATCATTTATCAAGAGATTGAATTTGATTGTTTATGAATCTATTGTCTAGGGATTAGCTCTTGCTTGATGTATGTTAACCGTCTAGGTTGATCAAGGAGGATCACTGATCAATTTTCCTCATCCTAAGGAACTGTTTTTCTTTGATTGTTATTTAGCATCATCATCTCATATATTAGTAGTTATCTTATTGTTCACTTGTTTAGCTCTTGTTAATGCATGATGATTCATATGTTTTGTTTTAGTTCCAGCTTGTACTACTTAGTTTAGATTGTTAGCTATTCTTTCTAAATCTTTAGGCTTGACTTAATTGGATCCCATTGCATCTAGATTGGATAATAATTTCACCTGATTGGATTGTCAACCTATTGAACTACAATGACAATGATAGTTCAATAGGAATTGAACTAGTAAAAATCATCCTATCAGTATGATTTCATGTTTTTGATTGTAGTTTAATCTGTGATAATTATGTTTTCAAATTTGTGTCTAATGTGTGTATACATAATCTACTTATAGTTTTGTATGCTAATGTTAGATACTCTTGACAACGGGTCATAGATTATGGGTCAATCTTGGATCAGTCATCCAGCATGTGTCTTCATAAACTCGTGTGTTGAATAGCTTGTTCGTTAGAAGTTATGTCAATCTCATACATGTGGTTTTTTTATTTTTATTTTCTTCATCTCTTCTCTATTGGTTTTTACAACACTTCAGCAACTAGGATTCTTCTTTAAACGCAAAAGAAATGTTTCAAATTGTTGTAAGTCTTGCTAGTTAACATTTTTTAGGAGTGAAATAAAGTGTACAATTGACATGTTTTATGTTTTTAAACTTGCAATGATCGATCATACTACACAAATGGACTTAAATGTGTATTATATGTCTTTTGATTGCATCCATGCTTTCACTTTCCAAGATATCTTATGATTTAAACATGTATAGATAAGGAGCTTGAGGTTATCGAAATGACGGTTTATGGAGACGTGTTACGACCTGGAAAAGAACGTCCTTGCAAAATCATGGATGGACTACTTGGTCAACAAAGGTCCAAAGATAGTAAATTTGTGTGCGAGTTACCAACATAGAGAGTAATAAACCATGTCTTTGTAAAGCTTTGATTTAACTTTTATGCTTAGACTTTGTAATATGTATATAATATAATGTTTTATTTTAATATTTTTTAAGAACTCAATAGGGGTTCTACCAATGGAGGAGGCATTTATTTAAATGAGGTTAGAGTTTCTAATTGAATAAAAATTTTATTAAAAAAATCTTAAGATACCCATAAGGGTATCTACTGATGGAGATGGTCTTAGGGATATTGTCTAGATGTAAAGTGAAGAAAAAAGCTTGCAATGTTTGTAGAAATGATACACCTTGTAGGTGGCTAAAGTTTAGTCGTAAGTATGTATACATGGAAAATAGAAAGAGACTATCGCTTGGTCATCCTTACAGATACAAAAAGATGGTTTGATAACACTGTTAAGGAAGAAAATGCCAATAGGATACAAACTCGTGCTGAAATATATGCGACACTTATAGAGTTTATGAATGATTTTGGAAGACATCTACATAAGGAAAGTAAATGAAAAATAGCTGATTTGCTAGAGGAAGATATGGTTCAAGAAGAAGAGTGTGAAGAATCAAATGATCTATGGCGGTGGAAGAAGAGATCAATATTCTTTGAACTACCTTACTATAAGGTAAATGAAAGTATATGTACTTTATCCTCTGATGTTGTATACAAATATGCCTAACAGTTTATTGTTTCATGTGTTAGGATATGTCTGTTCGTCACAACATTAATGTGATGCAACTAGAAAAGAATGTGTCTGATGCTATATTGTCAACCTTAATGCAAAGTGCTAAGTCAAAAGATGGCTTGAAAGCAAGAAAAGATTTAATATATATTGGAATCAGAAAATATTTGCACACATAGATTAAGGGAAATAAAACATAGTTACCTCCATCATCTTATTGCTTATCGAAGAAAGAAAAGACAATTTTTTGCCAAAGGCTAACTATGTTTAGAGGTCCTTATGGCTATTGTGGTAATATTGTAAATAATGTTTTAGTTAACACTCATAATATAGTTAGTCTGAAATCGCATGATCATCATGTACTAGTACATTACTTATTACCAGCTGCGTTAAGAAATTTGTTACATAGAGGACATAGGGTTTCCATTAATAGATTATGTTGTTATTTCAATATATTGTGTTAGTGTATCATTGACCCAGAGAAACTGATATCAATAGAGAATGAGTTTGTGGAAACAATGTGTCAACTAGAGAGATTCTTCCCTCCAGCATTTTTTATATCATGTACCATCTTCCAATACATCTATAAAAAATGCACGTTTGGGAAGACTAATACATTTTCTTTGGATGTATTCGTTCGGAAGGTTTGATGTATTCATTTGTTTCACTAGATGTATTTCCTGCAATTATGTTTGACTAATATATATATA
>OVBE01012392.1:0-13437 GCA_900406425.1 Iberis pinnata
ACAGAAACGTTGACCAACAGAAGTGTTAGGTTGACTAACAGAATTTAGAGAAAATTGTGATTTTGAATTGGTTGGGATTTAAAATGGCAACGAAAAAAACCTGAGTATTAAAATGGCAACCAAACAAGTTCGGGTATTAAACGGGCAAAAGTTGAAGACTTGGAGTATTTTTAAGGTTTTTTCCCTNGGGCAAAAGTTGAAGACTTGGAGTATTTTTAAGGTTTTTTCCCTAAAAAAATCGCTTGTCACAAAAAAAAATCTTACTTTACTCTCATTATAAATTTTTGACAAGACTTGGGAGAAATTTTATTTGGTTAGTAAAAAAAAAAAAAAAGTAAAACTTAAAAGCATATAAAAATGGGATTATTGAAACATCTTGTTGGCCATACGTTTTTGTTCATTTGGATTTAAAGTCATTGGCAAATATATTAATAATTGCTAGCAAATAGGGTCCACCAGAAAAGGTGTTTCTGATTAGAAAATGACAAATTATATTCACTAGAAGTAAACAAAATAAATGTACTTATTTACTTTTTAATAGGTTTCTTGAAGAAGTAACCAGTGTTCACATGGGCAAATTCGGCAATCTGTCTCCCATTCCAATTTCTAAGGACATTTAAGATAAATCTAGTATATCTATTGTCTAACCATATTATTTTAAGGAAGTAAAAGGAAAATATACAAGAATTTTTTTAGATAAGGCTTAGTAAAACGATAATAGTCTCAAAAAGTAGCTATAACAAATACGACAAAGAGGACACAAAGCTAGCATATATTCCGTTAAGCAATGAAAGCTTTGAATCTGTGTGTTTTAACTTTCTGGAATTCAAAAATTAAAAAGAGTGTAGTCGCAGATACGAATCATTGAATTACAACTTTCCTTTCAAAAAATAATATAAAAAGAAATGCTAAATAAATAAATAAAGACTTTGGGAGCTCTAAGAACATGTTTGACTAATCTTAAGGTGCCTCCAATGGCTGTCTTCCCAGAATGACTCAAACCTTCCAGCAAAACAAAACCAGAAAGACGAAAAAAATAAAAGGTTCAAACCCATCTGTGTTGTGTCTTAGACTCCATCAGTTCTTGTCTGTCTTCTTCAAGAAATCAAGATGGGGCCCGTAATTCCAAAACCAGTAAAGGACATCTGGGACGCATGGAGTATCAGAAGTACCTTAATCTTCAGTCTTAGCCTCCAAACCTTTCTCATTTTCTTTGCACCTCAAAGGAAACGTTCATCCAGAAAGGTCTTACTCTCTCTCATCTGGTCAGCTTATCTTCTTGCTGATTGGTCGGCCAATTTCGCTGCAGGACAAATCTCCGATAGCCAAGGAGACGAGCCAGAGCCCGGAGAACCCAAAGAGAACGGCAAGTTGTTAGCTTTTTGGGTTCCTTTCTTGCTCTTACATCTCGGTGGTCCTGATACAATCACTGCCCTTGCCCTTGAGGATAATGAGCTATGGCTCAGGCACTTGTTGGGTCTTGCCTTTCAATCAATTGCTACTGGCTATGTGCTTTTGCAGTCTTTACCAAACGCTCTTTGGAGAGCCACTTTGTTGGTGTTTGCGACCGGAGTGATCAAGTACGTCGAGAGGACATTAGCCTTGTACTTAGCGAGTCTTGACAAGTTCAAAGATTCCATGATTCAGCAGCCTGATGCTGGACCAAACTACTCCAAGCTCATGGAGGAATACGAAGCCAAGAAAGATATGAAGGTGCCTACACAGATCATCAAGATTGGAGAGCCTGAGAAAGATCCAAAAGCCGGCGCTAAGGTTAGGCCTGAAACATTCACCGAGCTGAATATTCTCCAATACGCTTATAAGTACTTCAATATATTCAAAGGTCTTGTGGTTGATCTTATCTTTACATTTCAACAACGAGCCGAGAGCAAGCGATTCTTTAGCGAACTTAAAGCAAAAGAAGCTCTAAGAATATTAGAGGTTGAGCTCAACTTCATCTATGAAGCTCTTTACACGAAAGCTGAGATTCTGCATAATTGGATAGGAGTCATCTTCAGGTTTATTGCCTTGGGTTGCCTCATAGCAGCTCTCCGTATATTCCAGTACATTAGGAAGGACGAATATGGTGAATTTGATGTTGGCCTTACTTATGCATTGCTAATAGGAGGAATAGCTCTTGATTCCATTGCTCTTATCATGCTTTGTCTATCTGACTGGACGTTTGTCAGACTGAGGAAGATTAAGGATGAGCTGGAAGATAAAGACAAGTGGTCCGACGACTTTCTTAACTGGATTCTTAAGTGGATCCTCGGGGTCAGGGGACTGAAGACAGAAACGTACAAATGCTGTACCAAGAAGGATGTAGAGTGTCATGAAGTGCTGGACACTTTCTTTATGGTAAGAAGGTGGTCTGAGTACGTACATGCACATAACTTACTCGAGTATTGCCTTTGGAGAAGGCCGGAGAGAATTCATCATACCAAGGGCTTCATACACAGGTGCTTTGGTTTGCTTATCAAATACACTCTCATTGGACCCGCCATTGAAGGAATTGTAAAAGCCATTGCATTCTGCTTCAAAGTCTTAAAAAACGGACGCGAGAAGATTTACAAGTGGACTGATGATAAGATAAGTGACTTGTCCAGGAACAGTAAATGGCTAAATGAAGATTATATTAGGCGAGTGATCTACTTGTCATTCTTCCTTGCTCATCTTGTTGGATATCTAATAAAAAAAGTCATGGACTTCTTTGGAATCCAAGCTCAGATAGAAGAGGTGCTCTTCACATCCAGTGATCGTCTCACACTGGACATGTGGGAACACATATTCAAAGAGGTTTTGGAAAAATCCCGTTACGCTGACGACTCAGAAAGCGCCATGAGGGTATCTTCAGCTAGAGGTGACTGGACCCTGCGAGACATACAAGGTGAAGACAAAGAAACAGAAAGAAAGCGTGAGAAACTTCTCCGCTATGTAATGGGAATGGATTATGATCAGAGCCTTCTTGTGTGGCATATTGCAACCGAGCTTTTATACCAAACAAAAGAAGTAACTAAAAACAACCATAGTGACCGTGAATTCAGTAAAATCCTTTCAGACTATATGATATACCTTTTGATGATGCAACCCACTCTGATGTCAGCTGTTGCGGGAATTGGAAAGATAAGATTCAGGGATACATGCGAGGAAGCTAAGAGGTTCTTCGACAGGAGGCATCTAACAGATGGAGATCCAGTGAAGGCTAGCAACGCAATCCTGTCTGTGGCAGCTCCAGCGAAAGCTGAACCTATAGATGTAAAAGGTGATAGGAGCAAGTCTGTGTTGTTTGATGGGAGCATGCTGGCAAAGGAGCTTCAGGGTTTGATGGAGGAAGAGGACGACACAAAGATGTGGGAAATAGTGAGCCAAGTGTGGGTTGAGTTGCTATCTTATGCAGCAACTAACTGTGGAGCTATACAACACGCAGCTCAGCTAAGCAAAGGTGGAGAACTCATCAGTTTTGTTTGGTTATTGATGGCTCATTTGGGATTAGGAGACCAATTCCAGATCAATCAAGGAGACGCCAGAGCCAAACTGGTTATAGGCAAGTGAATGATCATCATCACAATAACCACAAGCAAACACTAGTTTCCTCAATTTGCTTCGGTTCTGTCTTTTCTTCTTGTCTTGAATATGTTACCAGCAATTATCTGTTCTTGCAGTAGCATTTTTGCATTGTAACTTCCGTCCTTGTTCTTTGGTTGATATATTCATCTATGTGAGCTTTCACTGTTTGAGATTTCTTTTGTGATAAAGAAAATGAACCAAAAGAGAACAGTCATACAAAAGTGAGTAAAGAAGGAACTTCAACATTCCAATTATAATCTCTACTGAATCCAAATACATTCTATCAGGGAAATTGATGAAGCAAACGTGAACATCATCAAAACAGAGACCAATCCACAATCTCATGATTTGACCTAGAAAATCGCTGATGCATATTTACCCTAACGGCGAATTCTATAGGCTAAAGCCTTATTGAAGATTATCAACTTCACATCAAATTCGACCTCAGATCATCATCATCACCATCGCCATCAAACTCTTCCTTTCAATTCTCTCTCGCATTCTTCCATTTTCCTCTATTCTTGCCTTCTTGGTGACGCCATACCACTACCCTTATTTTTGCTCTTCTTGACCAATTTGTTACATGTACGGGCTAATTGGCTACGGGATGTAAAAGCTGTAATTTATTAACAACTATTACATTCATTTTTATAAGAATGAGACTTTTAACCTTTTTTGAATTTTAAAGTCTCTACAGCCATGTAAGTTTTTTTTTAGGTATGGAAAAAAAATTAAAAAAAAAATTCTTATTTCTCTTTAACTAAAAATTTTTATAACCTTTTTTACAAACTAATATTTCATTAAATATAAAAAACTAATGAATAATTAATTTATATTTTTTTACTGTTATTTTTAGGGCTAGGCAAAAAAACCGTAATCGAAAAAACTGAACCGAACCAAACTGTAATTAAGTGATTCGGTTCAGTTTCAATTTTACTTAAAAACCCGTTAGGCTAGGATAATAAAAATATTTCGGTTCTGTTCTGTTAAAAATTGTAAAATCGTTCCGGTTTTCCGATTTTTAAATTAACTATATAAAATTTTAGTTAGAATTTTAGTTAGAATTATAGTATAAAAATAATCATTTTAGTTCACATACACAACATATATATTCAAGATTCTTTTATTTTAATTGTATTCAAACATTCTTTACCATTGATGACGATATATAAATTTTTTTCAAGGTTTTTCATCTAGTTTAAATTTAAATAGATTTGATTTGGGTATTTATACTTTATTTTGAACTTTTACGTTTTTTGTTAATATTGTTATATTTTTATTTAGTATTGGTTGTAATGCCTTATATTTCACCTATAAAATTAAAATTGAAACCAAAACGAACTAAAATGATTTTCCTTACGGTTTTTATAGTTTTTTTTTCAAAACCGCTTAAACCATAAACCGATAAAACCAAACTGTAATTAGATTTTAAACCGAATGATTTTAGTTTTCATAAAACCGAAAAACTGAAAAAACTGATCTGCAACCGAATCGTAAACTGGAATGCCTAGTCCTATTTAATTTAGGATCCATTTTAATAAGATTATAAATTTTTAATTCCATTTAACAATAATATAGTATAGTTATAATTTCGATTGGTGAATATATTTCTATAATTTATATGAGATGTAAGTTCATACCATTTTTATCAATGATTTCGATCATATAAATTCAACTACAATATAAGTTTTCTATTTATCTTTTAATAAATATATTGCTCTTTTTAAAAATATATATGTTATATCATTTGGATTTTTAAAGACTATAAAATGTTGAAAATTTCGACTACATATTTGAAATTATGTTTTATCATTTTATATATTTTTAGAGAAATTTTTTGAAATGTCATTTTAATAATGTCACTTTTCAATTTTACCATTTTGAAAATCTTAATCAGCTATAAAAAATCATTACCAAAAGACCACTTTATCCCTGTTATATTTTTCTCATATCTGTCGATGTCTGTCAAGTTGAAGAGGCGACGAAAATCAAGGGAATCGATCTGCGATTGCCGCTGGTGGTTGGTTTGAGAGACAACAGAAAGACGACGGCGAAAGGGATCAGGCTCATCGTCAACGGTGAATACGGAGAAGTTAAGGCGTTGAGAAATCAGAGAAGAATGACGATGGCTACCTCTTCTACGCTTCACTCATCTTTGCCTTTCATTCATTAGTTTTGTTATAAGGATTTATCTCTTTTCCTCTTCGAATTATGCTCTTTCAATGTTGCCTTTTACGTTTAGTCTTTTTACGATTTGGAGGTTTGAAGTCTGGGATTCTTCTAAATTTGTTAATTCTGTCGATAGCTCCGGGAAGTCTTTAGTTGTTGTAATTTGGTTTGTTTTGCATTCTCTTTGCTGTTTGATAATGAAAGAGAATCCGATTGAAGTAATGAAAGCTCATCAGATAATCGAGAGAGTACAAAAGGAGCAGAAAACGATCTTCGGATTGAAAAGCAACAAGATGATTATCGCAGTGATGCCGACTTACGTTAGGACTTTTCAGGCGTTACATTTGACTGGAGTGATGCATTCACTGATGTTTATTCCATATGATGTGATTTGGATCGTAGTTGAAGCTGGTGGTGTTACTAACGATACAGGTTCAATAATCTCCAAATCAGGACTCAGATCCATTCACATGAATTTAACCAGAGAATGCTTAATACTTGGGAGGATCGTAGCAAACTAGAGATCTTAATGAGACTTCAAGCTTTGAGGCAAGTCACTATTCACTATTTTGTTTGCTTAGTATATACATTTGCTTAGTTGATTTGATCTTTGTGTTTGTGATTGATTCAGAGTTGTGAAAGAAGAGAAGCTTGATGGGATTGTGATGTTTATGGATGATAGTAATATACATAGTATGGAGTTCTTTGATGAAATTCAGAATGTGAAGTGATTTGGTGCTGTTTCTATTGGAATCTTAGCACATTCAGGTAATGCAGAAGAGATGGTTATGTCAATGAATAAGAGAAAGATAAAAGAAGAGAGCACTTCATTACCAATTCAAGGTCCTGCATGTAACTCAACTGATAAATTAATTGGTTGGCATATTTTCAATACATTACCATATGCAGAGAAAAGTGTTGTTTATGTAGATGATGTTGCTGTTGTTTTGCCACAAAAACTAGAATAGTCTGGATTTGTATTGAACTCTAGATTGCTTTGGGAGGAGGAAGAAGTTGAGAATAAGCTTGAATGGGTTAAGGATTTTGGATTGTTAAATGAGAATGAAAGTATAGAGAGTCCTTTGTCATTATTGAAGGATTCTTGTACGAGAAAAACAATTGTGTATATTGTACTCGAGACCCTATATATACATATATATAGAGTATTATATATATATATTATATAGTATTAATAACGATTTATTACTTGTATTATAAATCCATCTAAAAATGTATAAATAGTCATTTCTAAAAGACAACAAACTTTTAGATATAACATATATACACAGATTTTGAAAGGATTTATTAGTTGTTTTATAAATCCATCTAAACCTATATAAAAGGTCTTATGTGAGGGAAGATAAACCTATTTTGTAAGTTTTGTAAACTCATTTATATATTTTTATCACTTTTTGTATAAAACCGTATAACCTTCTATGTAAACCTTCTATATAAAATATATAAAAACAATGTATTTTTAGCAAACTAGTTTATCCAACTTGAAGATGATTTTTTATACAAGTATAAACAATTTAAACTAGCTGTTTAAAACAGTATAAACAATTTTTAAAAAATTTTAAGTTTAGATTTATAACTTTTGTATAAAACAATATAAATGTGTTTAAATATATATTATATTCTATGCTAGATGGTATAGATTATAATTTTTTTTGTATACAACTTTCAAACACGATGTTTAAAAAAATATAAACAAATTAAAACTAGTTGTTTAAAGTAATATAAACATTTAAACTAACTGTTTAAAACAATATAAAGAATTCAAACTGGCTGTTTAAAACAGTATAAATATTTTTTAATTTTTTTTAACAAACTCATTTATACATATTTATGACTATTTGTATAAAAACGTATAAATATATTTAAATATATATTATATTCTAGGCTAGATGATATAAATTAGGTTTTTTGTATACAACTTTCGAACATGATGTTTAAGACAGTATAAACAATTTAAACTAGCTATTTAAAATAGTATAAACAATTTAAACTAACTATTTAAAACAGTACAAACAATTTAAATTGGATGTTTAAAACAGTATAAACAATTTTTAAATTTTCTTAACAAACTCATTTATAAAGATTTATAACTTTTTAAACAGCTAGTTTAAACAATTTAAAGTAATATAAACAATTTAAACTACATGTTTAAAACAGTATAAACAATTTAAACTAGTTGTTTAAAATAGTATAAACAATATAAACTCATTTAAAATGTTTTAAACAGCTAGTTTACATTGTTTAAAATAGTATAAACAATTTAAACTATCTGTTTAAAACAGTATAAATAATTTAAACAAGCTCTTTAAAACAGTATAAACAATTTAAACTATTTTTTAACAAACTCATTTATACATATTTATAACTTTTTGTATAAAACAATAAAAACAACTTTAAACTAGTTGTTTAAAATAGTATAAACAATTTAAACAAGCTGTTTAGAACAGTATAAAAAATTTAAACTAGCTGTTTAAAACAGTATAAACAATTTAAACAAGTTGTTTAAAAAAGTATAAACAATTTAAATTTTTTTTTAACAAACTCATTTATTCAGTTTGATAACTTTTTAAACAGTAAAAACAATTTTCAACTAGCTGTTTAAAACCGTTTAAGCTAGCTGTTTAAAACAGTATAAACAATTTAAACTATTTGTTTAAAACAGTATAAACAATTTAAACTAGTTGTTTAAAACAGTATAAACAATTTAAACTGGATGTTTAAAACAATATAACCTTTTGTATAGATTATGATCGTTAAACTAGTTGTTTAAAATAGTATAAACAATTTAATATGTCTGTTTTAAAGAGTCAAACAATTTAAACTAACTATTTAAAACAATAAAAATAATTTAAACTAGTTGTTTAAAACTGTTTAAACAATTTAAAATGACTGTTTAAAAGAGTATAAACAATCAGTTTAAACTAGTTGTTTAAAATAATACATACAATTTAAACTAGCCGTTTGAAACCGTTTAAACTAGCTGTTTAAAACAGTATAAACAATTTAAATTAGTTGTTTAAAACAGTATAAAATAATTTAAACTCGATGTTTAAAACAGTATAACCTTTTGTACAGATTATGATCTTTAAACTGGCTGTTTAAAACAGTATAAACAATTTAATATGCATGTTTAAAACAATACAACAATTTAAACTAGTTGTTTAAAACAATACAAATAATTTAAACTAGCTGTTTAAAAATGTTTCAACAATTTAAACTGACTATTTAAAAGATTATAAACAGTCAGTTTAAACTAGCTGTTTAAAATAATACAAACAATTTAAACTAGCTGTTTAAAACCGTTTAAACTAGCTGTTTCAAATAATACAAACAATTTAAACTAGCTGTTTAAAACCGTTTAAACTAGCTGTTTAAAACAGTATAAACAATTTAAACTAGTTGCTTAAAACAATATAGAAGAATTTAAACTCGATGTTTAAAATAGTATAACCTTTTGTATAGATTACGATCTTTAAACTGACTGTTTAAAGCATTATAAACAATTTATTATGCATGTTTAAAACAATAAAAAAATTTAAACTAATTGTTTAAAACAATACAAATAATTTAAACTAACTTTTTAAAACTGTTTAACAATTTAAACTGACTGTTTAAAAGAGTATAAACAGTCAGTTTAAACTAGCTATTTAAAATAGTACAAACAATTTAAACTAGCTGTTTAAAACCGTTTAAACTAGCTGTTTAAAACCGTTTAAACTAGCTGTTTAAAATAGTATAAACAATTTACACTAGTTGTTTAAAACAATATAAAAAAATTTAAACTTGATGTTTAAAACAGTATAACCTTTTGTATAGATTATGATCTTTAAACTGGTTGTTTAAAACAGTATAAACAATTTAATATGCTTGTTTTAAAAAATACAAACAATTTAAACTAGTTTTTTAAAACAATACAAATATTTTAAACTAACTGTTTAAAACGGTTTAAACAATTTAAACTGACTGTTTAAAAGAGTAGAAACAATCAGTTTAAACTAGTTGTTTAAAATAATACAAACAATTTAAACTATCTGTTTAAAACCGTTTAAAACAGTATAAAAATTTTAAGTTTGATGTTTAAAACAATATAACCTTTTTGTATAAATTATGATCTTTAAATTGACTGTTTAAAACAGTATAAAAAATTTAACTAGTTGTTTTAAAAAATATAAACAATTTAAACTCGATGTTCAAAACAGTATAACCTTTTGTATAGATTATGATCTTTAAACTGGCTGTTTAAAACAATATAAACAATTTAATATGCTTGTTTAAAAAAATACAAATAATTTAAACTAACTGTTTAAAATCGTTTAAACAATTTAAACTGACTGTTTAAAAGAGTATAAACCGTTAGTTTAAACTAGTTGTTTAAAATAATACAAACAATTTAAACTAGCTGTTTAAAACCCTTTACACTAACTGTTTAAACCAGTATAAACAATTTAAACTAGCTGTTTAAAACAATATAAAACAATTTAAACTCGATGTTTAAAGCAATATAACCTTTTGTATAGATTATGATCATTAAACTGGCTGTTTAAAACAGTATAAACAATTTAACATGCTTGTTTAAAACTATACAAACAATTTAAACTAGCTGTTTAAAACCGTTTAAACTAGCTGTTTAAAACCGTTTAAACTAGCTGTTTAAAACAGTATAAACAATTTATACTAATTGTTTAAAACAGTATAAACAATTTAAACTGTCTGTTTAAAACAATATAACCTTTTGTATAGATTATGATCTTTAAACTGGTTGTTTAAAACAGTATAAACAATTTAAACTCGATGTTTAAAATTGTATAACTTTTGTATAGATTATGTATGATCTTTAAACACTATAAGATAGCAAAGCAGTTTATATTTATCATATGACATTTTGGAAGCTCATCAAAGGTTTTTATGATCTTGAATAGCATCCTAAAATTTTCAAATTTGTTATCTCTTCAGATGATATATAAGAACAAAAATAAGCTAATCTAGGTGATTTTAAAAAGTCAATGAAACGTGTTTAAGTCACTGATAACATTTCTTTTATTAAGTTTTTTGGTTTCGGTTTCACAAAAAATCCCGAGAACTTAGATCTTTGAAACGTGGCTCTATCCGTAAAAATATGATTTTGATTCGTAGGACATTTGTGATGTTCTTGTATAAATTTAATAAAGCTCATTGATAACCTTTTATATCTTTTTATACAATTTTATCACTTTCTGTATAAAACAATGTATATAAGTTTAAATTAACATTTAGAAAGCTAAGTATAGGTTTATATGATCTTGAATATGATTCTATCAATTTTCAAACTTTTTTTTTTTTTTTTGGCGGATTTCAAACTTTTAACTTATATGTATACTAAACCATCTTGTTGGCCTGTTTATATATTTTTAAACAATTTTTATAACGTTATATTTAAAATAGTATAAACATGCTTGAAGATTTATGAAACTCCAGTTTTATAACTTTATATATATATATATATAGTTTTTGTAAAAAAATTATTACTTATTTCTTAAAATCGACTAACACTGTCTAAAAAGTCATTTACAATGTTGTGACACGTTTTACGTGTTTGTAAATACAAGGTTAAGCCGCAATAAAAGGTTTTCTAAGAAAAAAATTATTTTTTAAAAATATATAAACAGAGTTATACGTTGTTTAACATTTAATTAGATTTAAATTTTTGCAAACTAATTTATCCAAATTTATAACTTTGTGAATAAAACATTATAATAGATCTAAATATATATTCTATAACTTTTAAAAATGTTTAAATAATTTTGAATTTTTACAAAACTGATTTATCCTTCTTTATAACTTTGTGTACAGAACAGTATAAATACATTTAAATTTATAAACCAACATCTATAATCAGAAAGATAAGTAAAGATATATCACTAAACTTTATAAAAAGAAAGTTTTGCACTTGCTTTACAATGAATCTATAATCATATCACAAAATTCCTCGTGAGTGAATTTAGTCTAAGCATAACCAAAATCTTCATAAAAGAGTGCATTATATAAGGCCCGATATATCTTCTTCTTGGCAAAATCACCAAAGGCTCCAACAAATGTAATACTGACAATGGACTCTCCTGATCTTAATCCACTATGTAAACATGTAAAACCTTTGAAGAAAAACTCTAACCTTTGGTGGCTTCACCCACATTTGACCATCATACCATCCACTTTCTTCATATGGTACAACTACATAAAGTAATCTATCTCCAACATAACTTTATCCCTAAATAAACCAAACCAATCAAATTCACAACAAACTCTAAACTAAAAAATCAATAACCAAGGCAAGTTTTAACAATAGCAGGTAAATCCTCAACTTTGACAACTTACCGATCTTTGGTCTGAAGGAACTTGTATCTCTGAGCTTGGATCCCAACTTTGACAAGAGAAACTCATGCTTCCACTTCCACTACCTTCATCTTCAATTGCTTATTTGCTTTCACTGAAAATCTTAAAACTTGTGCTTTCACAAATACTCACGATTTCACTCACTTTTGAAATATATTTATTAACTTATAGAAATATATTTTCTCTCATTATAGATGCTTTTCTTCTGGATCACAATCATAGCTAATTGTACAATACGTTATGCTCCAACTTTTTCTTCGTCTTCTCTACATGTACTTTAAGTACATCTTGTAAATAAGTCATGTGATTATAAAATAATGTAACTTTGTTTTCAATTTTCAGCTTTTATATAATGAATCTCACATGTGTGTCCACATTTCTCAATCCAGTTGTTCTAAAACACAGAGAGATATAGATATGGGTGTTACAGGAGGACTAATGAAAAGCATTTTCTTCATAAACAAATCATCTAAGACTCATGACTACAACAATAATGTATCTTAAATCATTGTCCATCAAAAACTAAACCTATCGATCACTCTGTTTTCTAAATTTGAATGTTGTAGTGTTTCAAGGAAGAAGTTATGCAGGAGAGAAGAAAAGATGGAGCTTGGTTAGATCTTACCTTTGTGGAGATGAATTCAACTCTGTTCTTGCTGTAAATGATTCGGGATCGATTAAGAATTCTGAAGCTCTTCTCACAATGTCTCAACAACTAAGTTCAGATTTGGTTGTACCTTTTGATTCAGTTTCTGTGAAACATGTAAAATCGAAACGAAACAAAAAGTCCAAGCTAGCTTATGAACCCGCGAAAATTGATCATACCTGGAAACAAGATTAACAGGATATGACTTCAATAGATTTCATCATGTATAACAAAAAATCGCATGATCGGGAGAAGAAGTAGAACATCAGAGATTTTATGCCATTGTTATTCGTTGAAGATTGCGTTAGGTTTAGTGACCGAGAGTTTGTGGTGTTCAGTGACTTGAGGATAATTTAGTCATTTTCCTTCCCAAAAATGGTAAATTTGATTTAAGTGATTTTCAAAATGATAAGAGGGAAAAGTGGCACTCTCAAAATGACAAATATAAAATTGAGAATATTACTCTCAGTGCCATAAAGAGCAACTGTATTTAGCGCTGATACCACATTGTCCTTTTCTTTCGGACCATAGCATAATGTGTTTAACGAGAAGACAGAAATAACATCGACGAAATGCAACACACGCGCTAACTCACCGACTTTAATTTTAATTTTTTTTTTAAAATGGTAAAAGTAACTTCTCTCTCCTCTTACTCAACGGTCAAATCA
>OVBE01012393.1:0-13437 GCA_900406425.1 Iberis pinnata
ATGATATTTAAATAATTATTTTATAAATTTTAAAATATAATAAAACAAAAAAATAATGTTTAGTTGTAATTTTTTTTGGATGAAATATTAGAATGATATAAATGAGCTAGAGATTAATTACAACATTTTCTAGTAGTAATTTATAATGAAAATAAATATAATTTTGAGGTTTTTAACAGATAAAATAATTTTAAATTTTGATTTTAATAGTTTTATAATATTTTAATGTTCAATGTNTAATGTTCAATGTTCAAGGAAATGCTCCTTTAGAGAGCATAGAGGTGAGGAGCATTTAGGAACATTAGCATATGCTAAATGCTCACCTAAATGCTTTTTTAAGTATATGTGATTGGATAAATATAAAGCATAATGCTTTCCTCTATGCTCTACTAATCAACTCCTAATACTTTTCTTTCAAATGGATAATGATGAATTTATTATTAATAATTTAATTAATAACGAATTGCTTTATGATATATAGTAAATATTAACAATTTTCACGTTCTTTACAAAGAGGAATACATGGATCTATATTCATCTCTTTTCTTGATCAAAAAACATATATTCGTCGGAGTCTCTCTTCTCATAAGCTTCATAATATTCTCCTTCATCGTCGTCGATCTTGTAGGCCTCGACGACTCTCTAGGCTTATTATCGTCATTGCGAACCCTAACGAAAGAACGCAGAAACGACGACGTATGTGACTATTCATATGGAAGATGGGTTCGTACACAACACCATGAAGTTGAAGAAACATCTTATGGAGAAGAGTGTCCATTTTTAGATCCTGGTTTTCGTTGTCTCAATAATGGAAGAAAAGATTATGGTTTTCGACAATGGCGATGGCAACCACACGGATGCGATATTCCTCGGTAAGTGATTCTCTCGTCTATCAAATGAAACAAACATTTAGGGGTTAATTAGGGTTACAAGCAATCAAACCGGTTCTGGGCACAACGAAATGAAACATTCGATTTCATCTAAGCAATAAAGTTTGGTCTAGTG
Organism: Iberis pinnata; assembly: GCA_900406425.1. Taxonomy (NCBI): domain Eukaryota; kingdom Viridiplantae; phylum Streptophyta; class Magnoliopsida; order Brassicales; family Brassicaceae; genus Iberis; species Iberis pinnata. The sequence goes on from OVBE01012393.1 coordinate 1,006, forward strand.
GTTAAGACACTTTTTGGAGTATTCAAGGTCACTAGGAGTGATTTACATCTTTAATATGTATTATCAACGGCTCTTTCCGGACACCGGAGAGATTATGAGCCAAATGCTCGAAACTTCTTCGTTTTAAAAAAACAAAAAAATTCGTTCTCATATTTTATAAACTCCAAAATTTAAAATTTTATATATATAATGGTCCTAAAAACAAAATTTTGAAATATTAGACTCAATTTTTTTTATTTTGTTTTAAGCCCATTTATTAAAGTTAAGTGCAAACCCTTATGTTTTACAGAAACTACAAAAAGTTGCCAACTTTAACTGTTTTAGCCGAATATATTGTTTGTTAATAAATGTTTTATTTTTAGGTTAAACACTATGTAAAGTTAGTTCAGGATTTAACGTTAAAAGGGAGATTTTTTTTTTTCAGAATATAGAAATATCTACTCTACTACCATTTAAAAATAATTTTTTTTTGAAGACATCGTTTAAAATTTTAATGGATTTTAGATAGTCAAACCAAATATTCTGTTATTGAATTAGTAATGTTAAATCTTTGCTGAAATCACTATTTTGTAAATATTGGTAATTTTTGGGTATTATTTATTTAATTAATGTTTAATGAATTTTAAAATCCTATTAATGAATGTTGTGTATTTAAAGTTAAACCACACAAAAGGACAATTCTTGTTATTTTAAAATTCAGGATTCTAAATTTTATATAAATTTATAAATCTAACATAACTCATAAACTAATAAAAGCAATTCTATGAGATATTTATTAAACACAAGTGACTTTTAAAAAAGAAAAGCATCTTAATTTGGCATATAAAGTTTGAAATTTGTTTTTGGGTTTTACACCCTTCATTTCATTATATAAGATGTTTTGGGTATTAAAAAAATATTTTTTATTTTTTTAATATATTTACATTAAATCATTTCAACCAATCAATAAATAGCCAGCATTTTGTTATTGGGTATCAGATATTTAATAACTTTAAAATCTGCATAGAATTACGAAAGTATCTTGTATTTTAAAACATAAGAAATTCTCTAAAACATCTTCTCGAAAAAAATAATAACTATTAAAGGTTGAAACTTGAAACCTTTAGTTCGCGCTATGCCTGTTCATTTTGAGTTAGGTAACCCGACCCGCCATTTACTCGACCCGGGTAAGGGCGGGGTACGAGTAATGATAATTATCCGTTTGGATTAAGAAAAAAATTTTAGACGGATAAAAGTCGGGTAAAGATAATTATTTGGGTACCCGAATTACCCGTTTACATAACTAAATTTATAAAATTATTTCAAAACTTAACTAAAACGATAATAATTTCCTAAATAAATATAAATATTGTGTTATAATAAATATATGATTAATAAACGTTAAAAAACTTACATAATCGGTTATTTTATGTCATATTTTCAATTTTTCACTATTTTATTCAACTTTCTATTTTTGTAAAAATATAATATTATAATCAAACATTATACTATTTTTGAATTTTAATACACATATTAGTTAAATTTATATAATATATTACGAGTTCGGATATTAAACGGGTATTGATTTTAACTATCTGAACCGTACCCGAACTACTCGTGCCCAATCCATACCCGTTATTACCCGATCCGTTACCCGAAATGGACACCCCTAGTTCGCGCCACTCAAGTTCAATTTTGTTTAACTTTAATTTGTAGCTCTATATAGTTTACGTAATATGCAAACACGTATGTTATAGATTCAACGCAAGTGATTTTCTCGAGAGAAGTCGGAACGGTAGGATAGTGTTCATCGGAGATTCAATCGGAAGAAACCAATGGGAATCTCTTCTCTGTATGCTTTCACAAGCAGTGACTAATAAATCTGAGATATATGAAGTTAATGGTAACCCAATAAGCAAACATAAAGGTTTCCTCTCAATGAGATTTCAAGAACAAAACTTAACCGTTGAATATTATAGAACACCGTTTCTTGTGGTGGTTGGTCGACCACCTGAGAACTCACCGGAAGATGTTAAAAAGACGGTTAGAGTCGATGAGTTTAACTGGCATTCTAAGAAATGGGTTGGGTCTAATGTTCTGGTCTTTAATACAGGACATTGGTGGAATCAAGACAAAACCTTTAAAGCGTAAGTCTTCATGTTTAATTGAGTTTTTTTTCTTCTACTTTTACTCGATTATTCCAGACCTTTGGCCCGGGATGACATGATTCGTTAGATATTTTCATTATGTGAATTAATTTAGACCGAAGTTTAGAGACCAACTAATTTAGTAGGTAGTTTGTAGTTTTTTAGAAGGACTTTGAATTTACTAGGGTGGGCATTCGGTTTATTAGGTTTTTTCGATTCGTTTTTTTTTTTTGCCGAATTGAACCGAACAAAAGTTTGGTTCAGTTCGGTTCGGCACTCGGTTGTTCGGTTTTTCATTTTAGAAGTTCGGGTTTTTCGGTTCGAAAATCTTAATTTCGGTTATATTTCGGTTTATTTTCGGGGTTTGGTTATTTTCGGTATGTTCGGTTAGTTTTAATAAGTTCGGTTCGATTAATTTAATTTAAAAAAATTATTGCCGAACCGAACCAAAAACCGAACTAAATAAAAAATCGCCGAATTGAACCGAAATAACAAAACCGAATTGATTGAACTAAATTCAGTTCGGTTCGGTTTAAATGCCTAATCCTAGAATCTACTAATGCGGCCAATTATGAAAATTTCGTCTCGGTTATTATACCACTAGATCACATCCACTAGATATTTATGTTTGAGTGTAACAACTTTGAACCAAGACAAAAAAAGTGATTGATGAGTCTTGTTCTTGCAGAGGTTACTATCTTCAAGAGGGAGGTAAGTTGAACAAGACAATGAGTTTAATGGAAGGATTTGAGAAGTCTTTAAAGACATGGAAGTCATGGGTTTTAGAGAAACTAGATTCTAAGAATAGTTATGTCTTCTTCAGAAGCTTTTCTCCTGTACACTACAGGTACATTTCATAATTAGTGTTGGTCCAAATTATAAATATTTATGCTTAAAGTTTGACAATTTATCAGGAATGGGACATGGAACTTGGGTGGTTTGTGTGATGCAGAGACAGAACCAGAGTTTGATATGAAGAAAATAGAATCTGACCCTATCCACAATAGTTTAATCTATGAAGTAATCAAAGATATGAAATATCAACATAGGAAAGTTAGTTTTTTGAACATTACATATCTAACTGAGTTAAGGAAAGATGGTCATCCTTCGCGGTTTCGAGAACCTGGAACTCCTGAAGATGCACCTCAAGATTGTAGTCATTGGTGTTTACCTGGTGTACCTGATACATGGAATAAGATTCTCTATGCTCAGCTCTTAGCAATGAATTATCATATAAAATGATATGAGGTACAATTGTATTAAGTATATACATTACTTCCTTCTAGTGATATGTTATTTCCTATGAAGGCTCAGTTTCATTTGTTTTCAGCTCATTTAGTTTCTCAAGATATCTCAAGTGCGATTAAAAGTTCGAGTGATCAGATTCGAACCCTAATTCTGAGTCATGTGTTCCTCCTCGTAACTCTTATTTGATTTGAAGGCCAAAGAGTCTATACATGTTTAGAGGACTTATTTGTACATATTGCTTTCGGAAAATTTGGTAGTCAAGACTAATGTCTTGTTTGTCCCACTCTAGGAGAATTTTTGATGTTAACACTACATAGGTTAAGCTCCATAGTTTAGAAATTAACTAAAGATGTAGCAGCTTGGTGTAATTAAGAAAAAAATGTAAGACATGATCACAATAGAAAAAGAAAAGTGAACATTATTGGAACAAAATGACTATGCAATATAAAAACCTATTAAAGTTAACTCCACACTTAAGAGGATGGGTGACCTTCCGGCAAGTTATTTCTGGAATTGTGCGAGTAAGGACAAAACATGAGGAAAGATTTCGTGGTGATCAGTAGGGCCAGTAATCAAAGTTTTAAAACCTTCTAGTAGTGGAGTCCACAGACCGAGAGAGTCGGAGACCACTGGATGGGGCGGTTAGCAGGGCCGGTCCATATCACAAGCAAGTGAAGCCACCGATTAGGACACCAACATCTGGAGTATTCGTTGAAATAAGGAAGCATTTTTCTTGAAATAAAGGGTATTTTTGAAATAAAAGGGCAATTATGTTGAAATAGAGGAGATTTTGTTGAATTTTTAAAAAGTTTATATCATAAATATCATAAATTATTGGTTTTTTTGTAAAAAATAATATTCATTTCAAGTCTTAAATGGTACACTAAGTTTAATATATCTTACTTAACTAGTTTGTTTTGTTTTTTTATCACTTTAATCTTTGAACAATAACGAATCGTCAAGTTAATTTATTAAAAAAAAAATTAGACATATATATATATAAGGGGCACATTTTTCAAAAAAATTTAGGACATCCAAAAATGTTGGATTGGTACTGGCTGTTAGAGATGTTATATTCAGCCTCATTATTTCAAGCTTCTATACTTTTCTTAATTACTATATAAGTCTGTTTAAAGTATAAAATTAAGATAATCAATTCATATATTTTGTTCTTTTCTTTTCACAAAAAGCAGAGCTACAATCACACTTTCATATTTCTTGACTTAACACAACACAAAGACATAATAAGTAATTACACAAATCGACACTCATTTTCACGATAATGAAACAACATATTCATGGATTATGATTAATGTTGTTTAAGAGCGACACCGGAGAGGACAACAAGGATGATGAAGAAGACGACAGAGATAGAGGAGGAAACAACAGCACCACTCGTTTTCTGACAAAAATCTCCAAACTGTTGACAAATAGGAAGCCAATTCGTATTCTGGTTTCCACTATGTGCTAGATAAGCTATTGCTGCCGCCGATGATGCAGCCGCCGTGTTCAACGCTAAAACCGCCTGCTCCAATCGAATACACAATCATAGTTTAATCAGGGCCGGTCCTGAGATTTTAAAATTTTCTAAAGGCCGCAATCAACAATGGAAAAATAGGCAAAAATTGTACAATTTTTCAAAAAATAGACCGTTTTCTTAACAAAAAATTTTTAAATTGAAAAAAGGGCCGCAAGCGCATGTTTGGGCTCAAAACCGGCTCTGGTTTAATTACGTTTAAAAGAAATTGTGAAGAGTTTTAGAGTAAATACAGTGTCGAGAACAAGGAGGAGAAGTCTTGGAGCTGAAGCAAGAGGACGAATAATGGTGACGATTGAAATAGGAAGAGATAGAAGAAGATATCCTGCAACCATAGCCATGGCGATCACAAAGAACCTGAATTTTAAAAATGACCTAATTAGATGACTTGCTTCACAAGAAAGCTATATACTATGACCTAATTAGATGACTTGCTTCACAAGGAAGCTGTTTGATTAATTGTAAGTCGTAACTGGAAAGTTGGTAGATCGTCGTAGCTAGCTTGGAACTGTAAGAATTGAGTGAAGAAAGGAAGAGTCTCGTCGCTTGTAAACATTGTTGCAGAGGCGATTAAAGCTGCAACCATGGCGGCTAAACGGAGGAGGAAGTCAAAGATTGAGATGCCTCTTTTGTAACCACCTGATTTAGTAGTAGCCACACCGATTAATGGAGCTTTTCCTTTCTTGGCTGAGCTGGATTCTGCAGGAACATCGATGATGGTTGATTCATTCTTCATAGCTCTTGGTTTGTTTCTAAAGATTTGAAACTTTTGTGTTGCTTTGAAGAGAGGAATCAAAGAAAGTCTGATGCTTTGGTGGTGAAAGAGAGTAAAGAAATTAGGTTATTTTATAGGAGATTTAGGGTTTTTGGTTGAATCAATGGAGCAGAAGAAGTTGGATTGAAGAGTAGTTGATTGCTTTTTACTCTCTCCACATTACATAACTAAAGAGATATGGAGTTGGTAACATTAGTAAACAATTATACAAGTCCAAAGTATGTAGATAGTTAAATATTGTGTTTAGTGTCTTATAATTATTAACTCATTTATCCAACCAACACAAAATAATCCAATTTATTTAATCAACCATTAATTAAGCAAATTTAAAAAATGTCATGGTTTTGATTAGGCCTGATCATTTCGGGTAACGGGTCGGGTAATAGCGGATAGGGGTCGGGTACGGGTAGTTCGGGTATGGAAAACTAATGCCCAAAGCATACCCGTAAAATTAAGGGTCGGGTGATATCGGGTACGGTTCGGATAAGGGTCAGTTCGGGTTAAAATAAATACCCGCTTAATACCCGAACTCGTAATATATTATATAAAATTGAGTAATATGTGACTATGTGTATTAGAATTTGAAAATAGTCTAATGATTGATTATAATATTATATTTTTTATTAAAAAAATGTTCAGCAAATTGAATAACATAGTAACAAAATCGAAAATATGACAAAAAATAACCAATTATATAATTTTTTTGTAACGTTAATTAAATCATATATTTATTATAACACAAAATAAATATAAGTTTTAAAATATTTTTATAAATTTAAGTATGTAAACAGGTAATTCGGGTACCCAAATAATTACTTTTATCCGAACTTTACCCGTTTAAAATTTTTTTCTTGACCCAAACGGGTAATATCATTACCCGTACCCGACCATTACCCGTAAATACAGATCGAGTATATGGCGGTTCAGGTAACCCGGCCCAAAATGCTCAGGCCTAGTTTTGATAGGATTTTTATGGGATTGAGCTTAAACAGGATTTTGAAATAACTAAATAATACAATAAAACAGTTTAAGCATTAAAAAGCTCTGGCTATAACTATATTTACTATCATATGATTCAACACAAGAAAACAAAACAACCCTAAGAAAAACCCTTAAAATCCTAATTGAGAGTATACACAAACTTAAATCTCTGAAATAAAAAGAAAAAAACTCCAAATCCACTTCCACCTAATGACTTCCCAAGAATCATGTAAAGCTAAACAAAGAATGGAGAAAGACAGAACAAAGAAAAAAAGTGGTTTTACTATTCTTTTTTTTACTACACAAGCAGTAATCTAAACACTCTAGTTCCTATAGTAGTCTTGGAAGTAAAAAGAGAGGAAGATCTCAATCTCATGTGACTCATTCTTCACAGCTCTTGTAATATTGTCCAGAATCTGCAAAGACATCTGAGTTTCTGTTAATTTGACTCACCGGTACATTTAACTTGTGGAGTCCATTCTCTATGAGAGGTGTGAGGATTGGGTTGGTACAGGAGCAGAACCATTAGCCTTTAGAGAAGGAGTAGCTTCTCCAGTAAAGTTGAGTCTTGATTGTTCCAAGTCTTTTGAGACTAATGGATCTTCTTGTACCTCTTTTTGTAGCATTTCCATTCGTCTTAAGGATGGTACTTCACCTTTGCAGTAGTTTCTCCACATATTCCGATATGCGGATTCAAGACCAATAGCGAAAGAAGGACCGTTACAAACAGGAGATCCAGCCATTAGATCTCGGAGAGACATTCTCAGTTTTGAAAGCGCGGTGATATCAGAAGCTAGCTCAACAGATAATTGCACATACTCATCCTCGTTTTTAGCAACCAGTTGTTCTAAACCTGAATTAAACGAGACGATTACAAAAGCTTAAAAAGATTGTCCCGACTGAAATAAAAAACCGAAATTTAACAAGAACTTACCAACTTTACTGAGAAGACTGACACCAACATTATGAGCATGTACTGAACCAGCCATTGTAACACATGGAACTCCCATGTAGAGAGATTCACAGGTAGTTGTAGTTCCAGCATAAGGGAATGTGTCCAAACTACATGAAAAGTTAAATCAATTACTATGGGGCGGATTCAGTAGTACAATGTCTCGATATTTACCTTATATCCATTAAGGAATACGCTTGCATATGGTCGTGGTTGAAAAGAATCAGTGGCAAGAGATCAACACGTTTTGATTCTAACCCAAGCTGTTCCAGCGTTGTGAGAAACCTCTGTCTAATGCTATCGCAGCAGAATGGTTTGCATTTTACAACGAGACGAGAATTAGGAACTGCACACAGTATCCTAGCCCACACTTGCAGCACCTTAGGTGTGATCTGATCGCAGAGACACGAAGATATAAATTCTTCAAAACGTAGAAAGAGAGGTTAGTGTGTATGATCCAGGGCAAGTATTTCTAACCTTTGCGAGATTGTTGAAACTACCAAATGTGACAAAGCCATTAGAAAGTGCAGGTGTTGGACAAACAGGACCAGCCTCTGGGGAAGGTGTATAACAAAGAAAACACTCTGGAAGTCTAACTAGGTCCTCGACCTGTCTGCAATCAAATCCACAAAAAGTATACTAAGTGTTCTATTTAATCCTCTCCGAAACCAAGAAAATTCATTATGTTATAAACAAGGACATACTTCTGTTTGGTATCTGGTGGATCAGCCAACGAATCTGTAATTCTGTAATCAACAGTGGGCAGACCCGTAGTATTTGGATAGCCGATCCAAGTTACCTGATATTTTAACCAATTGGAGTAACCTTGAAATGAAAAGACAAAGACAAAACCAGAAACAATATAGGATAGTTTGATATATTCTCTCACCTGAACAGGTGCTGGTCTGCAGGCCATTGTTCCCAACTTGTTGTTAGCCGTATGACCAGTGAGTTCTACCAAAATGTCGATTTTGTCTTCTCGGACCATACTTGCAATCTTTTTCTCATCTATCCCGTATATATCTTTCCATTCTCCACCTTTCTTCAACACTTTATCCCTAAACCTGTATGTTTTCGCATCTGCCTGGAAAAGCAAAAGAGAGAACACCACGAGAAAGTAATCAAGAATTGCTTTGACGGAAAATGTATGAAATAAGGATACTTTTTTCTAGAAATGTCATACCTTAACTACCGCCGAATAAACCACCACTTTGTACTTTGTGTAATCATGATGCGTGAGAGGTGCTTCAATGAAATAAGATACTGAATGGGTGAAGAAATCAGGTGAGATATATCCAATGGTAATAGGTCGATCTGGATCTTTCAGATTGTCCCATGTGGTGTATTGCGGGTGTAATCTTGTGAAACGCCAACCCCAGTCTCTGTGTTCATAAGAGTTTTTCACTGGAAGTCGCATAAAAGCAATACAACACAAAACCAAAGTAATAAATATATGTGTTACCTATGAGCCTCAAATAGTTTGTCATCAAGTCCTTCATTTATGTAGTTCATGGCAAGCAACCGATTCTACATAAAGGAAAGGTAAGTTTCAAGCTCATATATCTTTCAATTTCATATCAAGAGTATGTCAAAGTACAAAAACTGAAGGCATTTACTTGGCCAGCATTACGAGAATCTGGATCTATCTTAAGACACTCCTCATAAGCATCAATAGCCATAGTTATATTTCCAGCATCCCTGTAAAGAACTCCTACAGTTAAATAGCACAATAAAAGTGGTTAAAGAAAAACTAAACAACCTTAGCACCATGAAGGTGGAATAAAGATAAAACAACAAATCATAAAGTCAAGACTATATCACTCCTGAACATCAATCCCCCTTAAAAACATTTGTAAGGTGCAGAAGAGTGGAAACCCAGACCTAAGTTGTTAAAAGCTTCTGCATAAGTGGGATTTGCAAGGATGGCCTTCTCGATCATGCTGGCAGCAGCATCCATTTTTCCCTGTAATATCAGAGTAATTAGCATTCCAGTGACTGAAAAATCAATTGAGCCTTTGTTTAACGATATAAAACCTGGACTGTGTAGACGACACCAAGGTTATTCAGCGACTGTGCGAAATTTGGTTTGATTGATAGAGCCATCTAAATAGGTTGGAAGATATTATAGGCCACAAAGGACAATGAAACTTTCATGAAAAGCAGAGATCGGAAAGAAAAAAATACCTGATAACACTCCACAGCTTTATCAAGGTTGTCACGGTCTTTGTAAAGTACTCCCAGATTGTTGCAAGCCTCAGCACAAAGTGGATTGAAGTGAAAAGCAAGCTCATAGAAGACAATTGCCTGCACATAGAAAACAGTCATGACCACAGACGTATTCATTCTTTGGCTCTACATTTCTCATTATAATAAGTACGAATTTTGTATTATATCTGAGAACATGGAGAGGAGGATGCAAATACAGAGAATTAAATACCATGTCAAACTTAAGCATTTCACCATAAGCCACCCCAAGATTATACATAGCATCTGCATAGTGCCAGTTATAATAAAGAGCCTTCTTGTAATAAGCAACTCCTTGGCTCACATCGCCTTCAAGTTTAACCTGAAACATCATTGTCAACTCAGATGTATTCACAGCTGAACAGCTATTTGCAAATGGAAAAAGAGCATATACAGCACAAATGCCTGCTAAACAAAACGATGTTTATGATGAAATTTTCTAGAAGGTATTACTTACCAAAAGATTTACTTAGGCTACCGGAATTATGGTAAAAGTTAAGGATTTTTACCTTTGTTCCTAAATCTGTCAGAGCTATGGCCATATTATTCTTCGCAATCTCAAAGTTTGGAGATACAGCTAGACATCTAATCGCAGAATAAGATATATAAAAATAATCAGTGCCGCACTTGTACGTTCCACAAAGAAGCAAGACACCAATCAAAACTTAGGAACAAAATAACAGGTATGTTACCTCTCATAACAAGTGATTGCCATCTCCAAGTCACCACGGTTCTTGTAAATAACACCCATATTGCAATATGCTTCAGCATACATAGGCCTCTCAAGTGCAGCCTTCTCATAGCAGCTCAAGGCACTGTCATATTGCATCATTTCGGAGTACACAACACCTAAGTTGTAATATGCAGGCTGTATAACAAAATTTTAGCTTTATGTATTCGAGAATCAGTAAAATGGTACCAGGACAAACCACACAAAACAGAGATTAGAAAAATTACAGCATAGTGCGGGTCAATCTTAAGAGCTTCATAATACTTTTGAATTCCCTCCTGAGTATTCCCAGCCAGTTTTAGGCTAGTTCCAAGGTCAGTCAAAACAATGGCTAAGCATTCCGCTGCTGGCTTGTATGATGCGTCTGCCATCAGTGCTTTCTGGTAGGACTGTCCAAAGTATACAATTGTAAATTTAAAAATTGGCCTACTTAAAAAACACGATCTAATATGTAATCATTTAGTTAACAAACTAAACGGTTTAATAAAATCAGCAAAGATGAAAGGAGTGGTAATGTCACACCTCAGCAGCTTCTACGAGGCGCCCTTCTTCTTTATGAAGTAAACCACAGTGCGTGAGGGCACAAGCATTTTGCGGATCCAACCTGATTGCTTCAGAAAAACACTCGAAAGCTAGATTCCCTCTGCTTTGTGTCTGCAAGCATATCCCTTTTCCAATGTGAGCTTCAACATTCTTGCTATCTTTCTCCAACATAGCCTCATAGAGAGCAAGAGCATCAGAAAACTTATTTCTTGCCCGAAGAATATTGGCATAAGAAAGTGTATCATTCCCTTGATTGACCTTTCGTGATGGAGACAAAACATCTGTGCTAGGAGAAGACCGAGATCCATTGGAAAAACCATTCTCTAGAACTGGTGACCTCTCTCTCTCATTGCTATCTTCCAGCTCAACCATTTCTAGAATCTAAAAGTGTATATACCTTCAAGAAAAATAACAGCAAGAATCGGTTAAATGTGGGAAGATTAACGAATGAAGCTTCGCTGAATCTAAAGAAATGATCATGCACAGTATCAAACCCTAAGATCAAAGAATCGGAGAAGATTTACGAAATACACATGAAAAATTCAAGGTATGATAAAATTAGGGTTTAACAAAAACTTACCACAAAGCCAGGGAAATGAACTTGTCTCTCTAGTGATGAAAGTGTGCAAGCCGATAGAGACGAAATCGAACGGCTAAAGAAGAGAAAACGAAGAATGATAATAGCGAGTAGACATAGGAAAGGCTGATCTCCGCCTCGCTCCACCGAAAACTAGAAAGTGTTGATCAGTAACTAGCAACTTAGGGATTTATACCTCTAACAAGAAGCGAAGCCCAAGCCCAATCGGTGAAGTTTTCGCTTGGCCGTGAACGGAGGCGGAAGCGGCGACGGCGTAGCCTTTTAAGCCTGTGGACAAGCGAAGGTACGAGGTCGGTCCGAGCCAGCTGACGGAGGCAACGACTCAGATTATCTCTCGTGGCTTGCTATTTTTTTATTTAAATAAATGATTATTTTTATTGTTATTAAATTATTATTTTGTTTATTAAATTATTATTTTGTCCTTGAATGTTAAAACTTATTAAAGCGGACAAAAGAGAGAATAGTAATTTTTGGAATTGAATAAAATGGCAGGAAATCTGTCATTTTGAATGAATAATCTGAAATTGTTGACCAAGAAATTGTTAACATTTTTAATATAATATCATTATTGGTCTAATAACCAGTTTCTACTATTGAATCAGATAGTGGATATATGATATTAGGTTTATGAGAATAATAACAACTTTTATTAGATTAAAAAAATAACTCAAAACTTAATCTCTCTCTCACAAACCCTA
>OVBE01012395.1:698-13436 GCA_900406425.1 Iberis pinnata
TGACCGAGGGGGTTGCAGAGATTTGTTTCCCCTTCTCTTTGAATAGATGTGGGAAACGAGTTAGCTAGGGTACTATAGGTTAATGCCTGCTAGGTAGTCGCCGTCTATGATGACAGTTGAGTCTGTGATTACTTTGCTTGAGATTGGTTGCCAAGACATTGGAATTGATTGTNTCAGGAACGACCTTACCATTGATTGCACGTTTTACCTTTCTTGCATTTACTCTGTTTTGCATCCAAAGTGTTTAAAGCATTTCTTTGTTTTATGTCTTTTTACTTTCATTGCACTTAGGACCTTTTAGCACCCAAAATCCTTTTAACATCAGCTTGACTTTAAAGCATCCAACGCATCCTCATTGCTTAGTACACTCCCATTATGGATTGACATAAAAACCCATACTACAACGATGGGTTGATTGATAGCNATACTATCAGCTTCATCCAAAGTTATTGAGGCATAATAGATAGCATGGAGCTTCTTATCCTTTCTCTGACCAAGTACAGTTCCTACTGCATAATCGCTGGCATCACACATTACCTTAAAAGACAAATCCCAATCTGGTGGTTGAACTATTGGAGCACTTACTAGAGCTCTTTTGATTTCTAGGAAGGTGCTTTGATATTCATCATCCCAATCAAATTTGACTTCCTTGCACAACAACTTTGTAAGAGGTCTGGCGATTTTTGAGAAGTCTTGAATGAATCTTCTGTAAAAACCTGCATGACCTAAGAAACTGCGAACATATTTTACAGACTTGAGTGCCTGCAAGTTAGTCATAACCTCAATCTTAGTTCTATCTACCTCAATCCTTTCTCATAGATATTGTGTCATAACACAATCCCATTTTTCACCATAAAGTGACACTTCTGCCAGTTGAGAAATAAGTGTTTCTCCTCACATCTCTGAAGAACCCTGCACAAATTAGTAAGACATACATCAAAAGAAGATCCATAGACAAAGAAATCATCCATGAATACTTCCATGATGTCTTCAATTAGATTAGTGAAAATAGAGATCATGCATCTCTGAAAAGTTGTTGGGGCATTGCACAGTCTAAAAGGCATTTTGCAATATGCATAAATGCCGAATGGACATGTGAATGTCGTCTTCTCTTGGTCATCTGGGTGAATAGGAATATGAAAGAAACCTGAATAACCATATAAGAAACAATAGTGAGAGTAATTAGCTAATCTCGCAAGCATTTGGTCAATAAAAGGTAAAGGAAAATGATCTTTACGAGTAGCAGCATTCAATTTCCTATAATCAATCCACATTCTATCATCTGTGATAGTTCTGGTTGGAATCAACTCATCCTTATCATTTTTAACAACTGTTAGACCCCCCTTCTTAGGAAATACATGCACAGGACTAACCAAGTTACTGTCTAAAATAAGATAAATAGTTCTTGCATTTAGAAGTTTCATTATCTATTTCTTAACAACATCTTTTAAATTAGGATTCAAACATCTTTGATGTTCTATAGAAGTCTTAGATATATCTTCTAAATGTATCCTATGCATGCACAAATCTGGTGAAATTCCTATGATATCATCTAAAGTGTAACTTAGAACCCTACGATACTTTCTCAATTGACACAAAAGCAAAGCAGTTTCTACATTGTTCAAATCAGCATTCACGATTCACAGGGTATGTAGAATTAGGACCTAGAAACGCGTACCTAAGCCCTGCTGGGAGGGTTTTAATTTCCTTCTTTCAGCTCGCTCCATGGATCATCAATAGGCGCGGGGTACGATTTAGGTGGAGGCTTGTCAGCTCCTTCCACTAATGCCACATAGTCAGTCATCTCTTCGATTCTCCTACTCGAATCAAGCATCCTGGTAAAACCTGAAACTTCATCACTAAAGCAAACATGCTCATTAGTAGCGTTAGTCAATGCAATTTCTAAAGGATCATTAAAAAGAAAGTCATCAGAAACTCCATCAACAGCTTCAATAATAGTATCAACCCAAAAAAATTTGGCATCAAGAGATGGTTTCTTCATAACATCTTGCAAACTACACTTCACTACCATGTCTCCAAAATGAAGATTTATTTTTCCTTCCTTCACATCAATGATAGCGCCAGCTGTAGCCAAAAAAGGTCTTCCTAAAATCAGAGGGTCTTTGGGTTCTTTTCCAAGCTCCAGAATCACAAAGTCGGTTGGTACAAACGCTGTCCCGGTCTTCACAGGTAGGTTCTCAAGAACTCCAACAGGATATTTCATAGAACGATCAGCTAGAACCAATGAGATCTTCGTTCTTTTGATATATGTCATTCCTAAACACTTATCCACTGAGAAATAAATCAACTTCACGTATGAATCCAAGTCGCAGAGAGATCTGGCAAAGGTAATATCTCTAATCTCCACTGATAGCATAAAGCTCCCAGGATCAGCAAGATTCTTAGGCATTCAGTTCTGTAAGATGGAACTACATTCCTCTCTAATCATCATTGCTCTTTCTTCTAGAGTAAGCATGTTGGTCACCATGCTCTTGACATATTTCTTCAGTGAGGGAATCATTTGGAATGCATCAGAGAATGGAAGTCAGACATTGAGCTCAGTAATCATCTCTTTGCACTTCGCATCTTCAAGCCTTTTTTGGATTTCTTGGGTTTTATTGGATAAGGGACCTTCAGCTTGTAGATTCGATAAATTTAGGGAGCTCCAGTAATTGGTGAACCGATTGGTCCAGCATGGACCGATAAATATTTCAGAATGGATATAAGCTTTTGGACTGATCGGTCAGGATTTTCTAGATTTTTTCGATTAATCGATCCGAGGCGTACGTAGCTCTCTGAACGTCTGGACCGATCCATCCTGGACCGATAGGTATGGAGACTCTGCATCATTTTTTCTGTTTTTTCCAGATGTGAATCTTTCTTATTTTCCACCATTTCTGCATATGCAACGGATTCCTCAATATCTTCAACTAAACCTTCAACAACATATTCTTTACCCTTAGCAGATAGTAAACTTTTACCACTTCTCAACGTGATTGCATTCACATACTCTTGCTTCTTTGGATTAGTATCAGATTTTCCAAGTAGTCTCTTTACAACTTCAGTAGTCTGAGCAACTTGAGTGTCTAGATGTTTCACATGTGTAGAGAGTGCTTCAAACTTCTGGTTCAGTTCTTTTAGTTCTCTTTGGGAATATTGTTGCCCCTCCAAAAGTTGTTTGAACATCATCTCGATTGAGTTTCCTTGCTGAGCCTGAGGTTGAGGTGCTTGTTGGTATACAAGTTGAGAGATTTGTTGGAAACCGCCTGAATTAGAATTCTACATAAAGTTCTTGTTCTGGTTTTCTTGGAAGCCATCACCTCCTTGGTTCTAAACAAATTGCTTACCAAAGTTTTGCACAAAATACTTTTGTTGGTTTGGGTAAACTTGATCCTGAGGATTTTCCACATTGTTACTTCTCCAAGAGAGATTGGGCTGAGTCTTGTTGAAACATGAATTATAACCTTGATTGTACACCATTTGACCTGGACTATTGATATATCTCACATCTTCTTAAATAACATATGCTTCTTGCTCTTGGAAAGCAAAGCAAGCAACTTTTGAATCATCAGGAAAACGTACATGTTTCTGGTTCTGATTCTTGAGAAGTTGAGTAAGCATTCCTCTCATCTTTGAAACTTGTCCATTTT
This sequence comes from Iberis pinnata, assembly GCA_900406425.1. Lineage (NCBI taxonomy): Eukaryota > Viridiplantae > Streptophyta > Magnoliopsida > Brassicales > Brassicaceae > Iberis > Iberis pinnata. Next base: position 4,349 of record OVBE01012395.1, read on the forward strand.
ACTTCTGAAATTTCAGAGTTATCAAAAGTAGTTCCCTATGTTCTTCTGTCAAAGTCTGGACAATGATTTTTGTTGCTAATAGCTAAGTTCTCTATCAACCGATAGACATCTGGGACAACTTTGGTCATGAAATCACCATCACTTGTTGTATCTAAGGACATCCAGTATTTCTGATTCGATTCCCCTTTATAAAGTGTTGAGGAGACTTACATCTGAGAAACCATGATGTGGGCAGTCACGAAGATGTTCCTTGAGTCGTTTCCATGCTTTATAGAATGATTCTACTGGACTTTGCATAAATCCAGAGATCTTGTTTCCTAGTGTGTTGGTCCTGGTAGTGGTGAAAAATTGAGTAAGGAACTTAGCTTTACATTCATCCCAAGTTACAATAGAACCGGCAAGCAGGGACTTCAACTATCGAAGTGCTATCTCAGCTAGAGATGACGGAACAGATTGCAGTGCATGAAATCCCTTGATAATCCATTAAGCTGGGTAGTGCTGAAAATGTCCTCAAAGTTTTCAATGTGATCCATAGGATGCTCAGTGGGTAGACCATGAAAATGGTGGTGGCGAATCATCTGAACGAGCTGAATGGGGAATTGGTATTCCTGACGTTGATGTTGTTGTGGCTGAATAGCGTTCCTATTAGCAAAGAACGCATCAGGATTGTTGAAACTACCAACTAGAGGGTGATTTTGAGGCGGAGGTTGATTGGCAACTCTGTTTGAATCGCCCAAAAAGGTGAAGTTTCTTGCATAGATATTCTCAGCACCTTGGTTTACTGGCAGAATTTGATTGCCATTACCTCCTGGTTGTCCTTGTGTCACTTGATTACCATTAGCTCCTCCTCTTACTAGATTGAGTATCAGTTGATTGAGTCCAAGGGGAGGTGGATCATTTGGACCATTGGGATCGACCGGATCATTCAGATTAATGTTATCAACCATTGAATTTGACGAGCTTGCGTTCTTCTTAGCTTTCCGGTTTAAGCGTTCTAACTTCGCGAGTTCTGCATTACTTAGGTTGATCAAGTTAGTCGATTTGTTAGATCGTCTGGTCATGCACCTGTAAGAACAAAAACCAAAAAGAAAGAACGAGATGAGTACTGTAAGATAAAAATCTTAGACTAGACTCTACAGAAAACTTAAAAGACATTCTATTGGTCCCTGGAAACGGCGCCAAAATTCTAATAGACTTAGAATTTAATCCTAAAACTATACTGCAGAGACATGTCACTATAGCATAGAAAAAGGATTGAGTCCATAGAGACCAGACAACACAGCTTTCAATTCAATCTCAAATCAAGCTAAGACAGACTAATAAGATTGTTGTAACATGATTAAAGCAATAATTAAAATAAACCTTTAGAAACAATAAACTTAAGATGTCATGCAATAGGAAATCTACAGGTAGTCAGATTTAAAAGTCAGGTTATCATGCAAGGATTTTCGTTTGAAAATAATTCTCAACTCAAAAGATAGAAGCTAGATTAATCTCCTCCCGAAGTATTAAACCCTATATTCAAATCACTAAAGAAAAATTAACTCCCGCCGTATTTAGATAATTCAAACATGCATTACAGTTTAGATTTGATAAGTTCATAAACCCCTAAGACAATACTCCCGCAAGCAAAGGCATTTACTCATCTAGATTATGTCAGATTTCTAAATCAAATCCCTTTGTATTTAGCAACTTGTTATCAAGAACTAGGTGATCAAGCTAATTCATGCATTAAGTACAAATATAGATTGAGAACCTAACAAGTTAAATCCCTTTATGAATAACCCTAACAATCAAATATGATTTATTTGGGAAAACTTAAAATCTAACTAATGAACTACTTAGACATTATAAAGCAAAAGCAACACAAAATCAGAGAAGAACAAATTATCAATTAAATAAAAATAGATATTATAAATCAAAATTAGAGTTCATAATTCTTCTCCAAATACAGGGTTCAGGATTCGTCTCTCTCTGTAAAAGCTCAAAAGTTGTAAAAGAGTAAAAGAAAATAAACCTAAGCCATAAAGGCTTTTATAGTGAAAAAGGTAAACTAGCTAAAATAGCTAAAATAGCTAAAATAGGAAAAATAGGATAAGCTTGAGGACCCTTCTTGCAAAATATGGAAATCTTCAAAATTTCATTGTCATGGACCGATCGGTCTATACATTCTGTTTTTCTCTGACTCTTCAAGATATATAGACCGGTTGATCCACCTTGTCTGAGACTTCATTTTACGAGTTGATCAATCCGAAACCGGATTGATCTCTTCATTCTTCACTTAGCCAAATTTCATCCAAATATGCAGAAAATCATCATTTTAAGTCCATATCAGCCCGAACATCTGTAAACCTGAAAATATGCCAAAACTACAAGGAAAAGGCTCGGATAATGCATAATAACAAATATAAATGCCCACTAAAATGCATTAAAATCGAATAATATCACTTATCCATGTCTTATATTTACGAGTCCTTATTATCATGTGTTTTTGAGTTCAAAGCATGAATTTTTAAAAGTTAGTACACAATCTATTTCCACATACTCTCGTCTATGGAGGTTATTAGTTTAAAAATAGAGATATTTTTGTAATACAAGTTTGTTTGTGACATATGATAACATACCCACGAAATCAACGAAACATTATTTTGAAAAATATTTAGGTAATCGTGTCAACAAAATCTTGTCTATGATTATTTTTTCATGTCACGAATGACTATTCTATGACCAATAATTGTCCACACGAACCAAATTTCCAAGACATAGATTGGTGGACACATTGTTGATTTTGTTTGTTTTCTGTTTCAATTTATCCACAAAATCATTTCTATGAATTCACGTTGATGCATATTTTGTATTTCAAAGTATGAGACTTTAAAGGGATCGATATAATCAATGTTCACAAAATTTTGTCCATGCATTTTTTTCTATTTTATATTAAACCACGTTTGTATTACAAGTTTGTTCTTGGTCCACGATAATCTATCCACAAAATAAAAGAGACATTTTTAATTTTTTTATACATAAATGTGTCCATAAGATCTAGCCATGATTAATTTTTTTATGTACTCATGACTGTCCACAAGTTCACGTCTACACATGTTTTTATTCCAAAGCATAAGATTTTAAAGTATCTACACAATCAATGTTTCAAATAAGAGCCATTGTATTTTGTTTTTGGAACATGAACATTTCTAGGATACAATGAGATATTATTTTTAAAAATATGCGTAATCGTGTCCACAAGATCATATCCATGATTATTTTTCACGTTATTATTGACTATTCTATTATATTAATGTCCATATCAATCACATTTACAGGATAAAAATTTTGTGGACACATTATTGATATAACTTGTTTTCTGTTTTAATTTGTCCACGAATTCATGTTCACATGTATGCTTTCTTTCAAAGGCATATTCCTTATTTCAAAGGCATAGTCTTTTACAGTGCTTATAAAATGGGTGAAAATCTATTGTATCCCACTTAATTAAAAAATGATCTTGCATGTTCCATTTCATTAATGAATTAATGAATGGACTATTTTGTCCTTCCTCCTTTCAACTAAAATAAATAAATAAAATAAAAAAACAACCAATCAAATTCTTATTTTTCTTCATCATCTCCATCGTCTTCTTCATTCTTCTTCTCTTGCAATTTTTTTATTTTCTTAAAGTTCATAAAATATGGTTATCTATATATTAAACCCAAGCTCTTTCAACAAGGACTCCAAATATGCTCTTGGATTTTAAAAATTCTTGCACATGTGCCCGAAAACCCTATTTAAAATTCTAGGTTCGAAAATGAATATGTTCATAATGGAAAACTACTGGCCTTTGTTGTTGTTGGTTTCTTGAGCTCGAATATGGTGTCAGATATTCAAAATTCACTCTATAACTCCATTAATTTAACTTTAAATTTTGAGAATCAAAACTTCATGATAAAATTCCAATTTAGTTAGTTGAAATTAAGAGGAGAAATTAGTACCATTTGATTGAAAATTTTAAGAGATTTCTATACATATATAGATTGATACATGTGGTACTTGTAATCAAAATTCACCATTGATGATCTTCAAACTATTTTCTATCAAGTATAACTAGGATAACTGAGACCGTAAGGATAACTGGGATAACTAGTACAACTAGGTGTACTAACTAAAGTGGGACAAATAATATGATATTGTGAAATGTTCTTGATGATATCAATTTTTTTTGTTTTACCACATAATTTCCTAATAAAAGAAAGAAAGAAAGAAGACAAGAGACAATGTATTTATCGGCTATTGAAAATTGAAGAAGATCTATTTAGGATTTGAATATTTTTTAATGATAATGTAGGAACTAGTAATAACTTGTAGAAACTTGTATTATGTATTGCTTTCAGTTTGTCACAACTAGATAACTCTAATAATACTTCATATAGTTGATGTTTTTTGGAAAATTAGTGAAATGTTCTACAAAAAATGTGAAAAGTTCAATTATTGTAAAAAAAAAATATAGTTATTAGACTTGTTGTACAATATCGAATCTACATCATAATTTAGTTATAACTCATATTAGTGTCATTTTAGTGTTATGTAATATTTTTTTAATTAGTTTTATTCAATTCAACTTTTGCATCAAAAACCTTATACTACTAGACATTGTTTTTAAAAATAAACACTTAAATTACCAAAATGATGTAACTAATATATTTTTGAAAATATTTTTATATAAGAACATGTTCAATTTATTTTAATTTTATATTTCATGTGGTTTAACTAGAAAACTTTAATTAAAACTATGGTTTAACTAGTTTTACAATTTTATGTCCCAAAAATAACTATGTGGAATGAAGAATAACTCGATAACTAGGTATGACTATATACAAATATATAAAGAGTTAATCAAGTTATTCCTAGTTATTCTTTTTTTGGCGGCGCATGTGTCAGTTATGTCGGCTAATTAATCTTAGTTATATTTAATTATTCTTTTTAGCGGCGCACGTGTCAGTTTTGTCGGCTAGTTAATCCTAGTTATTCTAGTTATACCAAATTTGATATATACCAAATTATATGGATAATTTAAAATATACTCTTTTTAATGAAAATTTTGTCTTTCTAAAAAATAAAGAATTAGATTTTTGAATAAAAATAAAAAAGTTCGTGAAAATCCAAAATAATCTATAAATTTTTAATTTTTAATTTACCAAAAATAAATCAAGAAAATTTCAAAAAACAATAAATATTTTTTCAAATGTTCGTATTTCAGATAATTTAACAAAAAAATCCAAAGTTACAAAATTGTTAAAAATTAAAAATCCAATTTTTTTTAAAAAACAATTATTGATATCTAAATAGTTATAAAAAAATTAAATAGTAATATCTAAATGATTGATATTTTATTTATTCAATTAGTTAAAATAATTAGTTGATGCATTAAGTTCATATACAAAATAAGTGAAGTAATTTAATAATTTGACAATGTACAAAGTAACAATTACTATGGTAAATTTGAAAATAATTAATATTAATTTTTTATATTTTAAGGCTTTGAATGTTTGTAGTTTTAAAAATGAGTTTTCGAAATTTTTTTCTCAAAACTACTCTTTAATCTAATCAAGATTGTAAATAAATAGATTCTTTAAAATTATATATTTTTATCTATTAATATATTTTAAATATAAATGAAAAAGATAAAACTGAAAATATTACTCCATATTATTTAAAAATCATATTTAAATATATGAAATTAACATTTAAAATAAATATTTTATTTATACAACTATTATAATAGTAAACTTATTAAAAAAAAATGTAACTTACTAAACATGCTTTAAAAACTATAAACGATATTATATGTACTTATTTTAGAAATTTGTTTCTTACGAAATTTATTTTAGAAATCTTGACATAACCATACAAAATAATTTTTTTAGAATTCCTAAAATTTTATAAGTTTATTTAGAACTCCTAAAACTTTATAAATTTATTTTAAAATTTAAAATTTTTTAATATATTTTAAAAGGTTTTTGATTTTTATTAAAAACATGTTATTTTTTAAATATATATATTTTTTTAACTTCTATTAAAAAAATTATAAGAAGTAAAAACAAAAATTACAAAATTAATTTACATTAATGGCCTAAAATCAGTTTTAAGGCTTTGATTGTTTGTAGTTTTAATGGTTTTTCGAAAAAAAATCTCAAAAACTACTCTTTAATATATTCAAAATTTTAAATAAATATATTCTCCAAAATTTTATTTTTATCTATTAATATATTGTCAATATAAATGAAAATAGATAAAACTGAAAAACTACTCCAAATTATTTAAAAATAATATATATAAAATATGAAATTAACAGTTAATATAACTATTTTATTAATACAACTAATATAATATTAAAATTATTAAAAACATAAATTATTAATATCAGATGTATTTATTTTAGCAATCTTGACATAAAAATACAAAATAAAATAAGACAGATTTAATGAATCAAATAGAAAACTTAAAATATTGTCAAAATCCAAAATTCTAATATTAATTAAATTGTAAAGCTCTTAACAATAATAGTAGGAAGTATTAAAACATGTCATTATAAAATGTAAATATAAATATTTAAAAATATTAAAATCTTCAATGAAGATTTTATAAAATCAAAAATTGTAAAAACTAAAATTAGAAATCAAATACCAAAAAATCAAAAATAATATACATTCATACCTAAATTAATAACAAAATTAAAATATTAAATATAAATTAATTACAATTTTTTTGAAAAAATTGTTAATATATTTATTTCTATAATAATTAGATAAATAATAAATAATGGTAATTTGATTTTTTTGTATAGAGCTAAGAGTGTTTTAATTAAATACACATTTTTCTTAGGTTATATGCATCAAACACTTACTTTTTATCATATTAAGATTTTATATTGATAATCTATATATTTTATACCTACTATACCTAATATAAGTTAAACTAGTTTATCCAGTTATTCTAGTTAACTCAGTTATCCTAGTTAACCTAGTTATTTTAGTTAATCCATTTATCATAGTAAATCTAGTTATCCTAGTTAACCCAGTTATCCCAAATAATTTAAAGATTTCAGATAAAAAAAGAATTTATGGGTTAGATAAACTGGTTGAAATTTAAATTTTTGGTTATTTGACCCAATTTAAATTGGGTGGGTTGGTTTATCCAATTAGAGGTTGGCTGGGTGTGTAGTTTTGTTATTTTATTAAGGGTATATTGGTATTTATAAGGATTTTCATTTAAAAAAATAAAAAAGGAAAAAAAATTTAGAAGAGGGCCTTATGAGAAAATTTGTCCATCAAATGTGACTTATGAGGCATTGTTCCTTATAAAATCAATCTCCATATATTCTCATATTTGCATCTTTTGAATTTAAGATTAGAGGCATTTTTGTAAGTTTGTTCATGGTCCATGATAACATGTCCATGAAATGTTGATTCATGGATATATTGTTGATTCATGACCGAAACTTTGTGGACACATTTCTGATTTATGGTTTAGAGGTCATGGACTAGAATTCATGAACACTAATGTTCTTATTTTCGCAGACATGGAAGAGAAAAACAAAAGAGAGAGGAGAACGAAAGAAAGAAGTGAAAAAGAATATGGGGAAAATAGTGAAAGGACGATAATTGAGGATAGATAAAACATAAAGATGAGTATCTTATATAGCCGTTACATTATCATGGTCAAAGTCAAATTTTCAATGGATTATCCGTTAGAAATATGTCGGTTATTGGTTTTATAAATTTGAGAAGCTCAACCACATCAAACTACTCATAAGAACTACTAATTCTCTCATAACTTCAATTCAAAGTTAGAAAATTTATAAAATGTCATACTTACCATGAATTGATGAACCGATAGTGGATCTATAGTGAAATTTATTTGAAAAAATTATACAAGAGGTGTAGGCGAGCTTATTAAATTAGCTCGTCAACAACCTTTAACTCGAAAAATCTATGAATTGAAGTTTTCATGTTTAATATGTAGATATTCTCACAATTTGAGGATTGATTTAGTACTGAATCACTTATATTGCAAGGGATTGATGGACGATTATATGATTTGGTAGTTGCATGGCAAAAGATTAGAAGGTAGTAGTAGCAAACCATATGTTATTGGTAGTTTAAAAGAATAACCTAGAGCGAAAGATTATGGAATTGGTACATTTCATATGGTTAATGAAGTTTATTGTGATAATGTGGAATCAACAGATGTAGAATGGGAAGAGTAACCTAATTTAGAAGTACAAATCTTTTATAGTATTTTAGATATGGTTTAATAATTGTTATATAGTGGATGTGGGGATTTCCACTCACCATTATTATATGCTACAAAACCATGCACCAAGATCGAAGCGCAACGTCTATCCCAGCGGCGGTGGTATTTCAAGCGTCATTGAACCATTTGTCATATCTTATTTTTATCTTAGGCCGGATCTCCTCCCAAATCATCGGCGAGAAGACAACGAGAGGAGCTAGGTGACGGTATTTTTGGAAGAGCTCTCCACTCGTGTGTCATTGCAGCCAGAGCCCCGTCCAGACCCAGATCTGGGTCGAAGTTTTGCCGGAAAAGATTGGACCTCTGGAGGATCAAGAGGCTCGCACCGGACATTGCTGCCTAGAGACGATGGCTCAACGCTGGTAGTAGCTAATCCAACTCTGTCAGAGTAAGGTTTTGTCCTCGCAGGTAAATCGTTGGCTCGGGTTTGGTTCTTTGTGATGGCGGTACCAACATCAAAACCAGTAGCTCCTCCTCAAATCGTCTTCTCCGTATGTGGGTGAAGCTTCTGATGCTGGTCGGGCTTCATATCAGATGCTTCCGTCCGGCGGCCGGAACCATGGGCCGATCGGATCCATAGGTTATGGACGGTGGTGACTACTAAGAGGGTCCTCCTTTTAGTGGTTAGGGTCTTTTTAGGGTTTCTTTGGTTTAAACTTTTGAATTATTTTCGTTATTCTTGGTTTAGTTTTTCCTTTTTGTTTGTGGAAAGGATATGGTTTATTTTGGTTTTTAAATTTAGGCTTAGTTCACTGTAAATTTTTATATCTGGAACAAA
>OVBE01012396.1:1327-13435 GCA_900406425.1 Iberis pinnata
CTATGAGCAAAATTTATGCCGTCCCGTGAGTGTTTTGGATCTTTAGAGCACAGCTTTGCTGCAAACAATAACCAAGGAATATGTGGTTTCTGTCTTGATTCAGAAGGACCTAGGGCCATCTTTAATAGATTAATGGCAGCCTTATTGATCCCTGCAGCACTGTAACAAAGGGAGAGAAGGTACCATCTCTCACCTCGTGTGTAAACACCAGGAAGAGTCTGCTCTAGATAGCTGGCTAACATTTCATATTGCCCAGTCATCGAAAGGGCATAAGTGAGATGATCCATGAGTTCTGCATCCCACTGAATTTCCCCAACTACCATCTTCTTTACAAGTAACATTAGTAACACAATTGCTTCCTCCATGTTGTCTTTAGCGCATGCCTCAACACTTCCATAAAGTAAAACCAAAGCTAAGGATTTCTGTGTAATAGCTAACCTTTGAGGATCCAAATTCCATGGTCTAGATAAAGCTCGTCGATATGAAGCAATAGTTTCATGAAAATTCCCTGCTTTTGTCCAAAGGAAAGGAAGCAATTCGAGAGCTNTTTACCTAATCCGCTGATTTGGTAAGGCATGCCACTAGGCAGTGCAGATTCAACAATGTCCAGGATTATTTTGCATTCCTCTGCAGCCTCTGGTAAACAATAAACAACAAAACACTATGACCAGATTTCAGCAGAAAGGATATTTGGAGAGCATCACAGGTTGTAATCATAAATACCTCTGTAAGAGCCGAGTTCCTCTAGCGATCTAGCTTTAAGCAAGATTGCTTCAAGAAGTAAACTGATTGAATGCATCGACATTGTAGTGGGAGGCACAATAACAACTTTGGATCGTGGTTTACAAGGACGAGTTCTGTCTACAATGGCTTTGATTATCCTCGGAGTTAAGACCTTAATGTCAATCCCCTTAAAGACCTGAAGCGCTGCATCGAAATTACCTCTCTGATATTCAAGCCGCCCAAGCAAAGCCCTAGCTTCCTAAGACATACAGGACAACAAAAGAATCTCAACATAAGGAAAGAATCATTGAGTTAAGAGTTTGATGCAAACGCACCTCATAGTTGAGTGAGAGAGCCTCTTTTAAAGTGGATTCAGCTTCATCGACTTGAACCTCATCGAGTTTTGAATCCCAGTCGCCTCCTGCAGTTCTGGAAGAAAGGCCACTGGCTGAGAAATCTCTAGTAGCTAGGGATTCCGGTGAGCCAGGTTGGTCCTCGAATCGGAATTGTTCACCTGAACAAGCACACAACATCTTCTCCTCCTCCTCCTCCTCGTCGTAATCGCAGATCTACGATAATGTTGTTTAGTTTCACAGAGTGACGGAATCAGCGAAAGGAAGCCATGAAAATGGAGAGTTCCTTAACATGAGATTGCTTTAGCGATTAATCAAATGCTAATATGCGAAATCGAAGAAAGGTTGTTTGTTTGTTTGCTGTGTGTAGTTCATGTCAGTGTAAGCGGCAGCCAGCGGCTCAGACGCTGTCATTTTTCTTTCTTTTTTCCATTATAATTTGAAATTTGTGTTGTTTTTTTCCCTTTTCTTCAATACCTTATAACTTGAATAGTGCCATACTTTTTTCTTTTCCTTTTGCGCATGCTATAAATATTCCGAAAATACATTACTTTTTTCTCCATAAAATACCTTTTCTAAAACTATGAGTCTATGATACGTCATTTTTTACTTTTAATTATTGACAAAAAAAAATATATATGATTAAACTTTTACAATAAATTTTTAAGACTTTTACATATTGTTGATACTTCGATTAAAAAACTGATATAGAAATTCGACTTGGCACATCCAATCATGGATATACCGATGAGGTCATGAACCCCCAATCTAGGTAGAATAAGTTAGGTCTGATCAAGTCCAAACCAAGGTCATTGATCGAAGATAATATACCTTGACAAAAAACGATTTGGCTAAATTGATGGATATCTTATTTGAAGGATAATTTCAAATATTGTTAAAGGATATTTTTTAATATTTAGAAAAATATTATGTAACCTAAATTTAATCTAATCTCATGTCATGTATCTATAAATAGAAGATTATATGGTTAAAATTAGGGCATTCGAATACATATACAAAAAATAGCAATTCAAAAAAACAAACCTTTCAATTCATTCTTAGGTTGAAATCTTGATTCAACACGTACGATAACATAAATAGCTTACAAGATTCAAAAGTTATAAACTTCTGACTTTTGAAATAAAGATTTTATAACTATTGATCATAATTTAGTGATTAAAATTTATTTTTGTATTTTTCTCATTTGAGATCCACTTAAAATAATTATATTATTTTGTAATACTCAAACTAAAATAATTCACACAAACCAATTAAACTCCAACAAATAAACAAAGAAAATAACTTTGAGAGACTTCATTCACCATTATCCACCAAACCCGTTGAAACAAAGTTATAATATCGCTCAACTCGACCACAAGAGAAAATACAAGATAGAAACACAAGACCAAATTCTATCGGGTTGACGATTTTTTCCTCCCTGAACAATATTAACCCACACTATTTCCCTCTGAACTTGTTGCTTCATCAGTATACTACACAAACTACTTGATTCTTTAGAAAACTCTCCAAACTTAGGATTTCTCTTTAGATTGCCCCACAATTAATGAACACACTAAATCGCGACTTAAAATTACAATTATGATTCGAAAGTGTGTTTGGTTTTGGGTTATTTTCTCGATTTAGGATTCTTCAGAAAGACGATTTTGAGAATTAAGGAAGAAATCAAGCCACAAATCAATTTTAGAGAAAAATCAAGTCACGAAAAGTTCCGAATCAAAAGGGTTAAGGGCTTGATTTCTCTGGTAGCTCTCATAATTCCCTTTTGAAGAACCCTTAATCGAAAAATAACCTAAACTCGAACACAATTTCGAATCATAATTGTAATTTTAAGTCGCGGTTTAGTGTGTTAATTAATTGTGGGGGAATCTAAAGAGAAATCCTAAGTTTGGGGGATTTTCTAAAGAATCGAGTAGTTTGTGTAGTATACTGATGAGGAAACAAGTTCAGGGGGAAATAGTGTGGACTGATATTGTTCAGGGTGAAAAAAATCGTCAACCAAATTCTATCATACTCAGTAGTGGACTAAAATTTTTTTTACCAGGTTCAAAACAGAATTTTAAAAATATAATTATATAAAAATTTAATGAAAAATAATATATTCTAACAAAACATCCCACGACCAGTTCTCATTTGTAATAGTCAATAATACATCTTATAATTATTATCTTATTTATAATTTATTATTGGAGAGAAAAAACTCACATTAATCAATTATAAATATAAATACACAATCAGTTATACTTATATGAACTGATAATCATAAAATGAAAACTAAATACAAAATTATCAAATTTAAAAAGAATTTTGTGTAACTACAAAAAGATTAACCATAAATTTTAATAAAAAAATATACGTAATTAAAATATTTAACATATAAATATAAATATAGAATATAAATTTAACTAAATTAGAATTACATTAAAAAAAACTAAAATCTTAAAATACTTGAGTTTAAGAGAGCGAAGATGAAAGAAAAGATTAATGCAAAATTGGTTTATGATATATGATGATGATTTTAAGTTTCATTTTAACTAAGTTCATTTAGAAGACTAAATTATTGGATTTTACCTTTTTTTTACAAACAATATATTTTTTATATTAAATATTAGGCCATAACTTTTTTGTAATAAAAATTTGATTGGAAATGATCACCAAATCTAAAACAATTAGGCTAATGTGGTCACATTATTTGCATTGGAACACAAATTGAAAGATATGTGGTGTCCTAACATAAATAACTTAGAACAAGCTATATAACTCAATCAAAATTTTAGATTTATGTTGGTTATTCTGTAAGTGGGTTTGTCGGTGATCATACCCATAATAAAGATCCAAGTTATTCGAGAGAAATTAGGAACAAAAATACCACCTTAAGATACATATAGGATTCCCCAATACAATTGCGAATTCTTACACATTGACACTCACAAACCAAATATGATTTTGTTCGTGGCATAGATTCACTAAGAATACAACTTCATTAACGAGTTTCTGCATGGCTGACACTCCAAAAAATCTTAGTAATGCACTCTCCAAACTAAGGAGTGACTCCTTGCTGAAACCATGATAGGGACACTGCAAAGTATACCTCTTGTACCTTTCCCATGTTTCGCAAAATGTTTCAGCATTTCTTTGCGCGAAACCAGAGATATCATTCCTCAACCTTGTCGTCCGTGATGTAGAGAAGAATTTGGCAAGAAAGGCCTTCATACAATCATTTTAGGAGGTGATGAAATTCGGAGGTAGAGCTTTCTCCTAGTGGTTCGCTTTATCACCTGAAGAGAATGGGAAAAGCGGAATTTGAAAGCGTCCTCACTTACTCCATTTATTCGGGTAAGACTGCAGAGTCTCTCAAATTCGTCAAGGTGATCCAGGGGGTCCTCCATCGGTAGCCCGTGAAACTTGTTCGCATGAACCATTGCTATCAAGTTGTGCTTGATTTCAAAATTGTTGTTGTTCACAACCGGTGGAGCAATCTCATGGCATTGAGTGTGGATGTTTGGTGCATCACCAGTACCAATAGATCGCCCACCAGGATGAACATTGTTGTTGTTGTTCTCCATTTGAAAATCCAACCATCTAAAGTGCTCCAAACGTTCTTGATCCCTTCTAGCTCGAGTGTGTTCCCGTTCAAGAGCACGAATATCATCAACGAGTGGAAATAAGTCAATTGGTCATCTGCTTCTCAGGTTCATACATTGGAGTTAGTGCTGTAAGTACCTTAAAACAAAGAAAACAAAGTGAGAATGTGTGTAAGAAAAAGAACTTGATCTCAATAGATCCAAAAACCAGAATGTAACAAACAAACATCCAATTGGCAACGGCGCCAAATTGATAGTAGGATTTTTACGTGATCAATTCCTATTACACTATCATGTCATTAATTGTAGTATAAATATGTGTCGATCCAATTAGGTGATGTTATTAACCACTCTAGATGCAAATGAGTCTACTAATTCAAGTCAGGTAAATAAAAGTGGGTTGTTATCTAGCAGCCCTAAATAAACAAAACATGATGGAAATAAAACAGGGCAATAAAACTATCATCATTCTACAAAGGAAAACTAAAGAGTAAACTGCAACAAACCATGAACAGGAAAGAAAATGGTACTAAAATGCAATCAAGAAAAACAGTTCCAAAGGATAGTGGTAATTGACTGGTGATCCTCCTTGAATTACCTAGGTGTCTAACATACCTCAAACAAGAGCTTCCCTAGACGACATATTCATGAACAACCAAATTCAATCTCTTGAAAAATGATCTCAAGCTAAGTAATATCCAGACATAACTCTCGTTAATAGAACACTACCTAGCAGGCATGAAGAAACAACCTGTTAAAGCCAATAAACACCCTAGACAACCAATCTCTTGGGCTAGGAATGTAAATCTCTGAAATCATCTTGATCATGCATTTCATCATACACCTTTTGAGTGCGTAAATGCCTAAGTTTTGATTTCAGTCGGTTAGAAGGAAATAAGCGTTAAGAACAATGAAACATAAGGGATTTATAAATAGTCAAGCTTAGACACCTATGAGGAACAAGGATTCATCACTAATCTACTCCATCCTCAGAAACCTGGAAAACTACTCACTACACATGATAACTATGAAATCATAAAACTCAGAAAATAAAACTACTAAACAAATCATTATGATCGAAAATAAACTCTTAAGAACAACAAGAATATAAACCCAGAAAAACAATGGTGATCCTGAACAGCAGCAACAAAATCCCTAAAAATGGTGATCAAATGAAATAAGAGCAAAACCCAGAAATGATGATCAACTAAGAAAACGAGATTAAAAGCATGAAATAGAAGATCAATATGCACTAGATAATCTTAAATCTTAAACTAAGCATGAAAATGAAGAAAACATAGGCAAAACATGAATTTCATAAGAATTTTGGGTTTCATCATCAAAAACATTCAAAGGGAAAAAAAAGAGAAAAACCTTAGAAAAAGATACAAAATAAAGCTTTAAAAAGGCATAAGTTCAAATGAAGACGTGTTTAGGGCTTATATAGTGGTTTTAGGAAAGCTCTAAAACCACTAAAAGAAAAATTCTTAAAAACTACATGTGGTCTAACTTGATCTTTGAAGAAAAGGTCTAGCTCGAGCTAAGGTCAGATCGAGCTCGAGTCGGTTTTTCCCTTGAGGTTGAGTCGGGTCAGTCGTGGTCGAGATCATATTGATTATGGTCAAGCTAGTGTTGAGTTCTGATTGAGTCCATGTTGAGTTCTGGTCGAGTTGGTGAAGGCGGGCTCGATGATCACTTGGCTTGATTCTGATCGAGTTGAGGTTGAGTTGAGATCAAATCAGGGTCAAATTAGGCTTCAGATGGGTTGAACTCGAGCTAGTAGTCGAGTTGAGCATTCCAAATAGGTTGAACTCGAGATGGTGGCCGAGTTGAGGATTTCAGATGGGTTGAACTCGAGCTGGTGGTCGAGTTGAGCATCCGAGATGGGTTGAACTCGAGCTGGTGATCGAGTTTATTAATCAAGCTTGCACGCTTGGTTGAAATCGCATGTTTACAAGCATTTTCAGTGATATTTTGGACTCGAGACCTTAATAAAAGTTGTTGGCATTGAAGTTAGATTTCCAAAAAGTTCAAGATTACAAAGAATGATCATATGAGTAAAAAGTCATGCCTCATAGACTATCAACATGACGAACTTCTCGGGCATATTATCTGTTCTTCAAATACGACGACTTTTCAGTCATTCACATTAGGAATTTTTGCTTGACTTCTTCATTAAAGATGTAGGTCTGTAAGTAATATTTCTAACAAGCCCAAGATTGACAAATTCGACCGAAGGAATAAGGAGATATGCTTATTTTACTAAGAACAACTCAATTGAGCTCCATGGCCGAGTGTAGTGCTTGGTTGGGCTTTAGATGAGTTGAGCTAGATTTGTGCTCGAGTTAGTGATGGAGCTGAGGTCGAGTCTGTTGGCACGGGTGATCGAGTCTTTTTTTAGGGTCATGCACCTTTTTAGGGTCTTGGTCGAGTCCTTTTTTAGGGTTATGCACCTTTTTTAGGGTCTTGGTCGAGTCTTTTTTAGGGTCATGCACCTTTTTTAGGGTCTTGGTCGAGTCCTTTTTTTAGGATCATGCACCTTTTTTTAGGGTCATGCACATTTTTCACCTTCTCCAGATTCCCATGTTGTTCAGAAAATTCCCTAAGTATCTGAAATATCTCCAGAATGCACATGTATGCTAATGCTAATGCAGAACTACCTAAAAATGCAAACTCGGTAAGAAAANTATCTACAACTGAATGATCCTAAAATGATGATAAATAACTTCCTAAAACACGTAAAATGCAGAGACATCACAAGCCAACATTCACTTTTGGACCACATTCGGCTGGTTTCACCTCTATCTAAGGCTCACCAAGAGTACAACTTCAATATCCGACCAATTTTTCAAGCATAGCGTAGTCTTTTCTTCAAAATTATATCTATGAACGACAATAAATACTCAACATAGTTAGGTATGCCTAACTGCAAAAGATTCCCGAAAAAAGAAAAAAGAAAGATGGAACTTCAATTTAGTGTTACCAACCTTAGTTATGCATATACATTACATGAAGCACAACTCCTCCAGTATATGATCTCACAAAAATAGCTTGATAAGTCATTGTCCAAAAGAACAGGGTGTATCATTCTCTCCCTCCAAAAATGTGAACATACACACAGAGGTTTTCAAAATCGTTTGTTGTGACATTGCGAGACAAACTTTGTATCGAATCTTAATTGATTACTTGGCCTATTTTTAATCTTATTTGCTTACCTTGAGAATCTCACATGCCATCCCAACTTTCCCTCAAAGATATAGGTTTCTGATATGGCTATGAGAGTATATACAGCTGGAAGAAAGAAGAGTGAAGTTGGACGCAAAAGGCAGGAGTGGAAGGATGCGCAGAGGAAGAAAGCTGAAAGAGCTAAGCTGGATCAGAGTAAGCACATGTATGTGTTAGTTAGTTTGTTAGTAAGTCTGTTAGAGTCTATTAATTGTTTATGTTAATAGTTGGAATTTGTGAGCAAAGATTTATGTACTATGAATAAGTCTATGCGATAGATTTTGAGGTTTTTCTTATGCTTGGGCATCTTGTGAAGTTGTAAAAATCAGAGAGTGTTCTTATTTGGGTTTCTAGAATTGTGAACAGAGATCGAGCTATGTACCTCTATTTCATCGTGTAATCCTTGTTTTTATGAAATAAAGAGTTGAGTTCTTACCAAATTGGTGTGTGCTGAGTGATTTTGGAGCGATAAATTACGAGTTATCAAGCTGGAAATGGCAAAAAAATCGAAGAAGGATACAAAATTTCAAGCATAAGGAGAGATTCATAAGACGACTCGAGCTGAGAATCCTCAAGATATGGAAAGTTCACAAGATCAACAACAATCAACTTCAACAGAGATGATATTTAGAGCTCAAACTGCTTTCGAAAAAAAGATGAATGACAGATTTGAGGATATCAGGAGTAAAATAGAAGCAATCTTCATCATATTATAGAAGAATGCAACTAAACAACCAAGCAAAATTTTCATTTTGGAAGAAATCAATGAAGATCAGGATGATCAAGTACGTCATTCATTCACATAGCCAAACCTTAACACTAAACAAGGCGATTTTGAAAATCAAAACAGATTAGTTGCTAATTGGGAAAATATGTTAAGGAAAATTGATATACCGATGTTTGAAGGTGTTAATACATATGAATGCATTTCACTAGTGGAATGATTCTTCACGTTAGGTGGCTATCATGAATGTGAGAAACTAAATCTAGTGTCTATGAGTCTAGAAGGAGATGTTCTTAGCTGGTTCAATAGTAAAATGGTTAGAAAGCCATATAAGAATTGGAATGAGTTTAAACAGAGGATGATTCTGAGGTTTAGTAAAGAAAAACTCTGTGATCATAGCCAATTGATGTTTGCATCAAACAAATAGGTGCAATAACGAATTACATTCATGAATTTGAAGATCTTTCTTCACAAGTGACTAGTTTAGATGAAAAACAGTTGGAAGGCATATTCATGAATGGCTTAAAACCATAAATGAGTGAAGTAGTGAATATGTGTAAACCTATTGATTTGGTTGAAATGATTGCTACATCATATCAAATGGAAGACACTACAATCGACAAGATTGTCAGTAGAGACATGGGAAGAGAAAGTCGAGTGTCATCTCAGTCCAAACCACTAGTTACCAACTGGAAAATGAAAACAATGCCTTCAATTAGGGGCCAAAGTGTAACAAAAGAAGAAAATTATGTGGCATCCCGCAAATGAAGCTCACTGATGCTGAATTAGCTCAGAAAAAAAGAAGTATGGTTTATGTTTTCAACATGATGGGAGTTTTTATATGGTCATGTATGCCATAATATAAGCTTACAAGTACTAACACTAATCAATGGCTATGAGATGAAAGTGTTAGAGGATCAATGGTTTGATGAGAGTGATGAGGACCAAGTCATGGAAGGTACTTGTATGGAATTATCACTAAATTCCTTTATGGGTAGAACTTCTCCAGCCACAACAAAGATACAAGGATTTGTAAAAGGTCAACATGTGGTGGTGATGTTAGACAGTGGTGCAACTCATAATTCCATCACTCATATGATGGTTCAAAAGTTGAAACTCACTACTGATACAGAACTGAATTTAGATATTATGTTAAAACTGGTATTTCAGTTAAAGGTATAAGAATTTGTAGACGTGTGACCTTGCAATTACATGATTTACAGTTTCAAGTGGACTTGATTGCTTTGGAATTGCAATATGCTGATATTATATTAGGCGTGCAATGGTTAAGAACATCAGGAAAATGCCAAATGGATTGGGAAACACATGAACTCACTTTCTGGAAGAATGGTAAAGAGTTCATGTTGACAGCCACAAAAGTTATCTTTGATATCATTAGAACCAGAAAGAACTCTAAGGTTGAAAGGCTATCAGTTGGAATATAACAGTGTGGAGCTATCTTCATTACAAAAAAAGCAAGATACAGCCTCAAGTAGAGACTCTATTACAAGAGTATGAATATGTGTTTCAAGAACCAACTAGTTTACCACCTATAAGGGATATAGAACACAATATCATGTTAAGAAATAGTATTGGCCTATAAGTGTTAGACCTTATACCCTCATGCGCATAAAGAGGTCATGGAAAAGTTGGTGAAAGAAATGCTTAATTCGGGTGCAATAAGACCAAATCACATGCCCTATTCAAGTCCATTGTTATTGGTTAAAAAGAAAGACAAGTCATGGAGATTTTGTGTGGACTACAAAGCGCTTAACAGAGCTACCATTCCTGACAAATTTCCAATCCTTGTGATTGATAAATTGCTAGATGAGCTTTATGGAGCCAAATTATTTTCAAAAATGGATTTAAGATCAAGGTATCATCAGATAAGAATGAAGGAAAATGACATGGAAAAGACTGCATTTCGAACTCACAGTGGACACTATGAATTTTTTTGTGATGCCATTCGGATTAACTAATGCTCCTCCAACATTTCGGGAATTAATGAATGAGATTTTTAGATCATTCTTATGGAAGTTTGTGCTGGTGTTTTTTGATGATATATTGGTCTACAGTTCTTCATTACAAGAGCATTTGGGTAATTTACAGTTGGTTTTTGAAGCACAGTATAAGCTGTTTGCAAACAGAAAAAATGTTCATTTGGTCAACAACAAGTTGAGTATTTGGGTCATATTATTACAGAGACTGGGGTAGCCATTGATCCATCTAAGATTTATGCGGGTCATCAATGGCCTGAGCCAAAATCAGTCAAGGAATTACGTGGATTTTTGGGGTTGACAGGATATTACAGAAGATTTGTGAAAAATTATGATCTCATAGCTAAACTTTTGACAGAATTGTTAAATAATGATAAATTTCATTGGTCTCTTCAGCCCAAGTAGCATTTTCTAAGTTGAAAAATGAAATGACATCAGCTCCAGTTCTGGCTTCACCAAATTTTCAGGAGTTATTTATTGTGGAATCTGATGCATATGGTTTTTGATTGGAAGTTGTTTTAATGCCAGGAAGGCATCTTATTGCCTATTTTAGCATGGTTTAACTCATAGAGAACAACAAAAACCAATTTATGAACATGAGTTGATGGCTATTGTTTTGGCTATACTAAAATGGAGAAATTATCTGTTAGGAAGGAGGGTTATTGTGAGAACTGATCAGAAAATTCTTAAGTATTGTTGGAACAGAGAGAGGTAACTTTAGATTATCAGCATTGGCTAACAAAAATATTGGGGTATGATTTTAATATTGAGTATAAGGTTGGATCTGAAAATATAGCAGCAAATGGTCTTTCAAAGATTGTTAATTACATTGAACCTTATGCTGCATCTTTATTGTTATCATTGACAGTTCCTGCAGCTTTACAAATTCATGACTTATATCATGAGATTGAGAAGGATACTAATATACAAGATATTCTGACAAAGTTGGCTGCTGGTGAATCAGTTAAACCTGGCTTTACAGTGGTCGATGGAAAATTGTTTTATAAAGGAAGGTTGATGATTCCAAAAAAATCTGAATTGATTCCACTAATAATTAAGGAATCTCATGATGGTGTGCTAGGCGGTCATTCAAGTCTATTAAAAGCTCTACACATAATTCAATCTCGTTTTTACTCGAAATCAATGAAGAAGAGGGTTCAACAATATGTTCCAGAATGTACTATCTGCCAAACTCATAAGTATTCAACTTTTGTTCCAGCATTTTTATTAAACCATATTCCTAATCAAATATGGGAGGAAATTTTGATGGATTTTATTGAGGGATTGCCAAAGTCACAAGATCTTAATGTCATTTTGATGGTTGTGGATAGACTCAGTAAATAAAATCATTTTATTGGGTTAATACATCCTTTTACTTCTAAAGATGTGGCTATGAAGTTTGCAACCAAATTTATCAGGTTACATGGGTTTCCTAGATCTATTATTTCAGATAGAGATCGTATTTTCTTGAGTAGCTTTTGGAA
>OVBE01012397.1:0-13435 GCA_900406425.1 Iberis pinnata
GCTTTTACGTGCTAAATTTTCATATTTCCTCAAGATATAGATGAAGCCATATATCATTAAAAAACATCTTGTGTTTGTAATTCTTGCTATCTTAATAAAGGTTTTTTGTGTTCATCTTTTTTATTTTGTAAAACAAAAAAAAATCTTTACAAGAGGGGTTTAGTTTATAATTTTGAAAGAATTCGAGTGTTATGAAATGAAATCAATCCACTCTTGATTGAAACCATTCTTGGAGAAGATCCGGGGGAATGGTAAGTTGGTAACAATCTACCTTGTCGGACTGATGCAATCTTTTGCTTCATGGAGGCTTCTTCAATCATCCGAGTAATTGTTGGTGGTGGTGATATATAGCGCTTTGTTGAATCTAGGATCGTCGATCCGAACATTTAAGTTCGTATTTGATAAAGAAAGATTACAGCTCGTCGATTATAGGAGCGTCGACAATACCGACGCGCTTAACAATTCTTTACAGGGATTTAGTGCATCGAAAGAGTTAAGAAGAAAAGGTGTTGAGTCGTCGAAATGAGGTATGACATCTCTCTAGAGTTTTCTCTCTCTAAAAACCAACCCTCTTCCGCTTTGGGGTGGTCTTCTATTTATACCCGTCTCGTCATCATTGCGAGTGGTTAGCTAGGTCCTCTGTTCATGCAGCGATCTAGCTGCTAGGGGACTATTCGCCGCGCTAGAAAGGTGATAGGTGTACTGTTGCGCCGGCGGACCCACGTGCCTCGACGCGCCGGTGGGATGGGCCTTTACTTCGTCGTTTTCTTCGTTGGCTTTGCGCTGATGGGCCTGGGGAGTTTTGGGCCCATATCCTACAATAATTCTCCCCTAGTTCGTCGAGACCAACACAGGTGCAGTTCGGCGGACGCAATATTTCTTTTGGGCTCAATCTCACCAGGTCGCTCTTTAACTTGCTTTGTCGTTATCCCGAATAGTGCGCTTAGGTAAGCTGGCGTTCCTAACGGTCGGCGCTGGGATCGAGGATGGTTGGCTTCGTGGGGAAGTTTCTCTTTTCCGGTCATTCGTCTCTTTGTCGGTTCGTCTGCCCGTGACTCCTTTGGTTGCTACTTCGTCTCCCGGTCAAATTTGACCGGGAGGCTTCGTCTTCCGGTTTTTCCTCTATATATACCCCTTTGCTTCTTCATTGTTCCTACTTCGCATTTCTGATCAAGGTTTATTTTTTTTCTCTCCCTTCTCTCTACTCTCTCTCTCTAGCTTTCCTTAATATCTTTTTGACGTGATGGGTTGTGACTTTATAAACCTGGACATTGGTAGTAGTACCAGTGCGTCTGAAGAAGTGTCGTTGAGTCAGCCTGTCGAATCCTCTGCGGGCGAGTCAGTTCGTCAGACAGATCCTACGACGAATACCTCGTCTGATGAATGTGGGGTCATGGAATCAGTAAGAGACACGCCTGAGCAGCAGATCGAGGTGGCGAGTAAGACGAACTCCCCTGTTGATCATATCAACGCGATCCCGTTGTCAATAAGAAAAGAATCTCGAGGTAATGCCGCGCATGACGATCCGATGGACATGGTCCCGCTGACCGTAAGGACGGAAGTGCTTGCGAAGAGGCGTGCTGCGTCGAGATCTTCTAAACCTAAGAAGAGGGTTCCCCCGAGCGGTGACGCAACACAGAGTGCGTCGATGCCCACTTTCAAACCGTTTGTTTCTCGACCGGACGGGGAAGGTTTGTCTGCTCTTCCTCCTTCGGATATCTATGATATGACCGGGGTCAAACCTTCGATCATGACGAGGGCGCGCCTTCGAAAAATGTCGATCGAGTGCGGCTTTACGGATCCCAACCTTGTTTTTCGAGTTCTGGGTCCGAGGGAGAGACCATGGGATCCGCCACAAGGTTACTTCACCGTCTTCGAGGATTACTTCGCCTGTGCTCGGCTATGGTTTTTGATTCCTAAGGTTTTCGTCTCCTATTGTGCGAAGCATCGTATGAGTATCTCGCAACATAATGTTGCGTCTATTCGCACTTTGGTGAGCATGCTTTTCTTGGCGGCTGAAGTTGGGGTCAAGGTCTATAGCGCGTTCTTCGCTGATGCGACGAGGTTCTCCACAGGCACAAGAGTAGTTGACAAAGTTCGTTGCTCGACGGGAAAGTTTTATGTGTCGTGGAAGAATCAGTATAGGGTCGTCGATGGGGTGCAGAGGAAGATATGGGACTGGCAACGTCGATGGTTCTTCGTGAAGGTCAACAATGCATCTATGCCGCCTTGTGCCTACAACTATTCCATGAGATGGAATATGCGCATTGGTAGAGCTTCACGTTGTCTTCGTATTTTCCTTAGTTCGCACTAACATGCTCGTCTTTTGATTGCAGATCGCCCTTTGCCCATCAGGAAATATTCTCCAGGATTCTTCGAGAACATCAGGAAGATCCAAAATCTAGTACTAACGCTGTGGAAAGACATTACTCGGGAGAAACTCAATCAGCGTCGACCCGTCTTTGCTAGAGGTGTGTTACCATTACTGCGTCCATCAGGATTCTTCGCGATGTGTCGTTATTGACTTGTTTTTCCTTCTTTTCTCAGTTGATTGGGACTGCTGTCCGGTATCTCGGCCAACGAAAATGTCATCATCATTCGTCGAGGAGTTGAGAGCCGCGGCTCTGAAGAAACAAGCTGAAGTTGCGGTCAAGTTGTTGCAGACAGTGGTGGTTCCTGAAGCGGCTAAAGAGTCTGAGAATGCGGACGAGGAGGTCGCAGAGGAGAGAGTCGAGGAAGATAAGATTGCGGAGGAGAATCCCATCGAGGCGGCTGCTGTGGCCGCTCTATCCGAGAAGGCTGCTGGGAAAAGGGTTTTCCAAGCTTCGCCCAAGAGGAAACGGACTGCAGTCGATGAGTTCAGGGCGCAGAAAAGGGCTTATAATGCTACGTTGGTGATTAAAGAACCAACTGATGCTCCTCCGCTGAACGTGCCGCCAACTGAGCCGCTCCCTGCTGCAAACATTGAACCGCTCCCTGTTGCGAACACTGAGGTTGCTGTTGACGAGCCTCGGACTGAAGAGCATTCTATCGTTCACGTCGATGTGCATGGCAGTCAGGAGGTCAGAGACAGGATCGAGGAAAGCGGCTTCAAAGGTACGGGAGACGAGGCTTCGGATCATGGTGGGTTGCAGTTTTTGGAGGATGCTGAGAGGCTTCCCTTCAGTTTCCATTATGATGATGTGCTTAGGATGCACAAGGATCCTATCGCTTGCGGAGAGGCTTCCCTTTTACTGCTCCCGACCCGTCGACAACGCAGGATCGATCGAACAAGATATTCGATGAGTTCTCCTCGTCTTTCATTAGGGTAAGTTTTCTTATAAGTCTGTCCTTTCGTCGACCCTTGTTAATCTGCCTTTGTTCGCGCATACTGGTCAGATGGCGAACCACATGTTTAGTTGGTTCAGAGCGAAGATGCGAGTTGCTCATGAGGCTGCTATAGCTAATCGTGAGAACGCGGACAAGTATATCCGGTTGTATTGGGGCGAGAAGGAGGATGCAAAGAAGTTGGCTGAAGTGGGTAAGACGCTTGAGGCGCAAGCGACCGACGCGTTCGCGATGGCTGAGAGAGCTAACGCGGTTATGAAAGCAGCCGAGGCAGAATACAATGTGTTGAAGGTTGAAAGGGATGGTTTCGCTGTTCGCAATGAGGGTCTGGAAAGCAAAATGAAGAGGCTCATCGAGGAGAATCGAGTGCTTGCCACTTGCTACGATGATGCGAACAAAGAGAGGTCGCATGTGATCAGGAAGCACGATTCTCTGGTTAAGCAGGCTATTGCGAAGGCTGAGGAAACTTAGGTTGCTTCCGTCGATGCTCAGCTTGAGAAGATTCAAAAACATTTGGACGAAATGCGTGAAGCTCGTCCGCTGGATGAGGCCATTGCCTGTTTCGCGAAGGCTGGTGACCTCTTTAGTATAGTGGTCGGCTTCGGCGGTACGGTCCTTGATTTTCTTCGCGAGTGTCTCGCAGAGCAGCTTGACGAGAAGCAAAAGGCCCGAGATTTGATTGAGGTAGTCGAACTTACCGCGGAAGACTTTGCTTGCCCGATAAGGCTGTCAGAGGTGGTTGTCCGGACAGTCGATGATGAGGGTTCGTCAATCCAGCCTGTTGGGGCAAACGATGAGGCAGCTGAAGATGGTGAAGCGGATGATGGCGCAGCTTAGCCCCTTGTTTTTCTCTGTTTTATTTATCTTTATTCTTGTTGTTCTTTTGTCATTTTGGCCGCGATTGCGGTTTGTAAAGACTTGTTTCTTAATGTATTGCGCGTTTTCGACTTAGAGCTTTGGTCTAGTTTTGTTTTATTGCGGCTTATGCTTATCTTTTAAATTGGGGCGAGGCTGCGTTAGCCTCGGCTTATCCGTGTGTTCCAGCTCGTCGGTGATCTTGCGAGTTTGGGCTCGACTTATTAGGTAGTCATCGCTTGCTGGAACGTGCGAGGATTTAGATCGGCTTTTCGGGTACAAGTGTTATTGCGTATTAATTTTTTCCTTATTCCCATAGTGATCGTTTAGCTAGAAAGTCACTGCGAGCGCGTGGCTTGGCTTTTGATTATTTTTACGAGGGTTATCTCGGCGAGACTGGGCTCGGCTTTTTCGCTTTGGTAGAATTAATGTTAGCGAGGGTTACCTCGGCGAGATTTGTCTCGGCTTTGGTTGAATTATTATTTACGAGGGTTACCTCGGCAAGATCGATCTCGGCTTTGTTTGATTTGCGCGGAGTCTGAAGTGAACTGGACTTTATTATAAACGAAGGGTAATGAGTGCGTCTATTCCCCCCCCCCCCCCCCNTTTTTTTTTAAATATTTTTTTTATATAGCTGGACCCTTATGTCGGGCTGCCTACGTACCCATTATAGAGGCGATCAAGCCATCCGTAGTTTAAGGCGCGGCCATACCTGATTCAGTAGTGGTAGAGTTTGAGGTGATGAGCATTCCAAGAGCGTGGCTGCATTGTTCCGTGTAGGTCGGCTAGCTAGTAGCCGCCTGGCTTGACGATCTTCGTTACTTAGTAGGGCCCTTCCCATCGGATGCCGAGCTTGCATGCTCTGTACTCTTTCGTGTTGTCGAAAACGTGACGAAGGACCAGATCCCCTTCCCCGAAACGCCGTACGTGAACGTGTTTGTTGTAATAGCGCGCCGCGGCTTGTTGGTAATTCTGGATGCGCAGTAGTGCTTTGTCTTGGTTCTCCTCTACTTCGTCTAGACCATCGTGTAGCATTGTGTCGTTCGTGTCGTTGTTCTCAGGTAGCTTCAGTCTTTTGAGATTGTATACGTTGACTTTGGAAGGTACCATGGCTTCGATGCCGTGAGAAAGAGAGAATGGAGTTTGATTCGTCGCTCTTCTTGGCGTTGTTTGGTGAGACTAAAGTACTCCTTCTAGTTCGTTTGCCCAAAGATCCTTTTTATTCTCTAGTCGCTTCTTCAAACCGTCAACGATGGTCTTGTTGGTTGCTTCGGCTTGACCATTCCCTTGTGGGTATCGGGGCGTCGAGTGGCCGAAGCGAATCCTCCATCTTGAGCAAAAGTCTTCGAACTGATGCGAACAGAACTGCGTCCCGTTATCTGTGATGATTTCGTAAGGGAGTCCATGCCTACGGATGATATACTTCCAGATAAAGTTCTGCACTTGGGTGTCATGTACTTTGGCGTATGATTTGGCCTCGACCCATTTGGTGAAATAATATGTCATGACGAGGAGGTATTTCCGGCTGCGAGACGAGGGCATTGGTCCGACGATGTCCATTGCCCATCGCATGAAGGGGTATGGGGATGCCGAGCTACGCATGAGTTATATTGGTTGGTGGATATTTGGGGCGTGTCATTGACACTGTTCGCATTTTAAGGCGTATTTGTGGCAGTCTGCGATCATGGTGGGCCAAAAATGTCCGTTTTTCTTGATCTTTAGTGCTAGGGCGCGGCCGTTGGAGTGATTACCTCCTGCTCCGTCGTACGTTTCACTAATGATTCGTTCCGTTTCGTCGGGGCCAGGGCAGGTGAGCAGGATGCCCGTCGAGTCACGCCTCAGTAGATGTCCATCCATCAAGATGTAGTGGGTTGCTTTCGCCTTCAGTCGCCTTGCCGTCCATTTCTCTTCAGGTGTAGTTCCGTCGGCTATGTATAGCTTGATCTCGTCGCACCAGTCGGCGGTTGGAGCTTCGTGATCGGCTCCGAATTCGATGTCGTCTTCTGCAATGTCCTGACCATCGGTGAAATGGACGAAGTCCAGGCTTATGTTTGGTTTCTTGATTTCTTCGACCGGTATGGTGCGGTGTAGGTTGGAATCGCTTGCTGAAGCTACTGTCACGACTGCATCTGCAATTTTGTTCTTGCTTCTTGGGATCTTGACGATTTTGAAGTATTACAGCTCCCTTGCTAGGTGTTGGACGACGCGCAAATATGCGTTCATCCTCTTGTTTTTTTCCTTGTAGTGTCCCGAGAATTGGCTGGCGACGAGCTGTGAGTCACAGAATGCTCGTATTTGCGTCGCTCCAATGCCTTTAGCCAGTTTGAGTCCTGCTATAATCGCTTCGTACTCTGCTTCGTTGTTAGACGCGTTGAAGCCAAGCCGAAAGGATTGTTCTAGTACCTCGCCTTCTGGAGACTCCAGTCGTATCCCAACTCCCGATCCTCCTGAACAAGAGGATCCGTCGACGTGTAACATCCAACTCTGGGGGGCCTCTGTGCCTTCAATTAGCTTTGGTGGTAGCTCGGTAATAAAATTTGCCAACACTTGAGATTTCGCGCTTGTCCGTCCCCTGAAGTCGATATCGTATTCACTCAGCTTGATGGCCCACTTCTTCATTCGTCCTGACTGGCTTGGGCTATGAAGGATGGCACGTAAGGGTTGTGCTGTTAGGACTGCGATGGTGTGCGACTAGAAATAGGGTCGAAGTTTGCGCGTCGCGATGACGACAGCGTATGCGAGCTTTTCTAAGGTCGGATAACGAATTTCTGCGCAGTCTAGGGTTTTGCTGGTGTAGATTATCGGTGGTTGCTCACCGCGGTCTTCTCTTGCGAGTACACCGCTGACTGCCATTGTGGACACTGAGATGTAGAGGTAGAGCGTCTCCCCATCTTCAGGTTTGGCTAGTATGGGCGGCGTGGATAGATACTCTTTTAGTTCTTTGAACGCCTGTTCGCACTTGTCGTCCCAGTCGAACCTCTTATTGTTGCGCAGCAGTTGATAGAATGGAAGGCACCTGTCCCTCGATCTGGAGATAAACTTGTTGAGCGCCGCGACTTGGCCAGTCAAGCGTTGTACTTCTCTCGTGCTTTTCGGCGAAGGTAGGTCGATCAGCGCCCTTATTTGCTTTGGATTTGCCTCTATTCCCCTTTGTGTGACAATGTACCCGAGGAATTTGTCGGAGGTGACGCCGAACGTACACTTGGTCGGGTTGAGCTTCATTTTGTACTTGTTAAGGATGGCGAAGCAGGACCGTAGGTGCGCAATGTGGTCCATTTTTTACAAAGATTTGACGAGCATATCGTCAATATAGACCTCCATCGACGTCCCCAGCAAATCCGTAAACATACGGTTGACTAGTCTTTGATACGTCGCGCCAACGTTCTTTAATCCAAATGGCATGATGCGGTAGCAGTACATCCCTCTTTCTGTTATGAAGGCCATTTTTTCTCGGTCGTCGGGGTGCATTGTTATCTGGTTGTATCCTGAGAATGCGTCCATGAACGAGAGCAATTCGTTTCCAGCTGTCGCCTCGACGAGGCGGTCTATGTGTGGCAAGGGGTAGCTTTCTTTTGGGAAAGCTTTATTCAGGTCGGTGAAATCGACGCAGACCCGCCACTTTCCATTTTTCTTCTTTACTACAACCGGGTTCGCTAGCCATTCGGGGTACTTGACTTCTGCAATGGATCTGGCGCGCAGTAGTTTTTCCACCTCGTCGTTCACCGCTTGCGCTCTCTCTGGGCCCAGCTTTCGACGCTTCTGTCTGATTGGTTTGAACATCGGGTCGACGTTGAGCTCGTGGCAGGTGATGCTGGGATCGAAGCCGGTCATGGACTCGAGAGTCCAGGTGAATGAGTCAGAGTTCTCTTTGAGGAAACTGATCAGCTCAGCTTTAATGGTTTCTTCGAGCTCGTGGCTGATGCCTACGCACCGTTCTGGGTTCTCCGCCTTGATATTAACTTGATCGATGGTTTCATAGTGTTGCTCGTCGATGGTCACGCGCTCTTTGGGGATGTCCGGTCTCTCGGCGAGTCCCAACTGTAGTTGCTATAATTCGCTGCTTTTGCGGGCTTTATGCTCCACGATAAAACATGTTCTTGCCGCTCGCTGGTTGCTTCTTAAGGTCACTGTTCCCCTCGCCATTGGGATCTTGACGCATTGGTGGAAGATCAAGACTGCGGCCTTAGTAGCCGCGAGCCATGGGGTTCCCAAGATGGCGTTGAAGATTGGATGCTCATCGACCACCTGGAATTTTGTTGTGATGATGCTTCCTTCGGCTCGGACTGGGAGTTTGATGGTTCTGATGGTCTCTACCGAATCCCCGCTAAAGCCGGTAAGGGACTGCGTCATTTTCTTGATCGCTTCTTCACTGATCTCCATCTTTTGAAGAGTGCTCTTGAAGATTATGTCGACAGAGCTGCCTGTGTTGACGAGTATCCTGGTCACTTCACAATCGCCAATGATAAGCTCGATGAGGATGAAGTCCTTCATCGTGCCGTTGATCCCGATAAGATTTTCGACGGTGAATCGGATTGGCTCGTGCCTCATTTGCTTGCTGATCGCCGCACCTCTCATGTATAGGACTAAATTCTCTGGCTTTGCTATGGTGCGGATATTATCACCGCGTCTTTTGAGACCGCCCAGGATTACGTTTATGCAGTGTCGCGGTGGAGGCATGTCTTCAGCTCTTTCGTTATTGTTGTGTTGGCGGGGCGGGGCCATATCCTTATCGACCGGATTTCTTTGCTGCCTGCCACCCATTTCTCGGTCCTGGTTTGGAGGGAAATTTTGGGAGCGTTCCCTGTTGACGCGAGGTGGATACTGGTTCGGTCGTTGCTGTCCGTCGCGCCCCCAATTTTCTTGGTACTTTTTCAAGAGTGTGTCCTTCAAATGATGGCAGTTGGTTGTGCTGTGCTCTTGACTGTTGTGGAACTCGCAGTACGCAAACCTATCGTCGTCTCTTCTTTGGTACGTCGTTGGTTTGCGCTCTTCTACTAGGTAGTTCGCGATCCTCTTGCCTCTATCTTGCTTAGTTTTTCCTTCATAGAACTGTCGGTGTTCGACATGTTCTTCTTTTTCTTTCCCATGATAAGCTTTGGAGTGTTTGTGGGACATTGCCGCTCTCTCCTTCTCCATCTCAATGAATCGGTTCGCTCTATGCAGTACATCCTCCGACGTTTGTGGTTAGCTTAGCAGCAATTCTTCGCGAAACCTGGACTCATACCATAAGGCATTCCTCAGTGCGGCTATTGCGGCTTTGTCTGAGATTGCCACTTTCGAGACAACTTCCTTGTACCGTTCTACGAACATCCTCAACGATTCTCGAGGCCCTTGGCTTAGAGACCATAGGTCGGCGGTGGAGGTTTTCTTCTCCATGAACATGGAGTAGTGCTTGACGAAGGCCATCAATAGTTGCTGAAAGTTGTCTATGGACCGGGCTTCAAGGTGGGAGAACCAAGAGAGCGCGACTCCACTAAGATTCTCTACGAACAACTGGCAGAGTCCAGTGTCCCTTTCTTTGTCGGTGAAATGAGCGCGTCCCATTGCGATAGTGAAGGCGGTCATGTAATGTGTTGGGTCTGCGTTTCCTTCGAATGTTTGGAACTTGATCTTCGCGGTGTGCTTGATCTTGGTCTCGGTGATTCTCTTAGTAAATGGGGTGCATTGAGTTTCTTTGACGACTCGCTCGATTTCTGGAGCCGAGCTCGTCTCCCTATGGAATAGCAAGCTCATTTCTCGTAGTTGGGCCTTCAATGCTCTTATCTCGTCATTCGGACTGGGGGCGTTCTGAGTCGTCATTGTCTCTGCACGGCGGTCGGTGTCTTGGTCTTGCTGTATTTCGGTGAGCGGCGTGGTTACGTCCGCCGTCCCGAACAGATTTCTGTTTAGGACCTCCAGCTTGGCTCTTCTCAAGCTTGCCGTCATGACGGCCTCGAGCTTGCTTCTCAGTTGTCGTGATTCATTTTCTTGCTCTTCCAATCGACGCATGAGCGTCTTGTTCATTTCCTCTTGTGTCGGCAGTCCTGGGATCCTATCGTGCGACCCTGTTGGTGTCTTTGGGTCGGCGATCTCGTTGCTTCGGCCATCCAGATGCATTATGTCTTTGATAAGTACGTGCTCATCCAAGTTTCTAGTGGTTGCCATGTCTTTGGTGCGTCTTTATTTTCTGTATCAAAAATTCCCCAGCGGAGTCGCCAATTGTTGAATCTAGGATCGTCGATCCGAAGATTTGAGTTCGTATTTGATAAAGCAAGATTACAGCTCGTCGATTATAGGCGCGTCGACAATACCGATGCGCTTAACAATTCTTTACGGGGATTTAGTGCGTCAAAAGAGTTAAGAAGAAAAGGTGTTGAGTCGTCGAAATGAGGTATGACTTCTTTCTAGAGCTTTTTCTCTCTAAAAACCAACCCTCTTCCGCTTCGGGGTGGAATTCTATTTATACCCGTCTCGTCATCATTGCGAGTGGTTAGCTAGGTCCTCTGTTCATGCGGCGATCTAGTTGCTAGGGGACTATTCGCTGCGCTAGAAAGGTGATAGGTGTACTGTTGCGCCGGCAGACCCACGTGCCTCGATGCGCCGATGGGATGGGCTTCACTTCGTCGTTTTCTTCGTGGGCTTCGCGCTGATGGGCCTGGGGAGTTTCGGGCCCATATTCATCAATCAATACTCCCCTTTTAAGTTCAAGCTTGCCCTTAAGATGAAATTATAGAAGATCCACCACTCTAATTCCTCCAAACAACCATTAGACATTACATCCGGATATAATTCACAACAAGAAGATCAATTGGAATGTCGCATTGTGAACACTACAAGAAATATAACTATCGATAGCGTCCCATGATATCGTTTTCTATGTAACTGCTATTGTACATGGACACGGGTTTTATCCATAGCGTTTCATTTTTTGGACGCTATTTTTCCATTCCCGGGAAAACAAAATAGTTAGGCGCGTAAATTTGCTTAGTTTCGGTACTTACTATTGCAGATAATACAAAAAAAACGCTATGGTGCTTACAAAATCACTTGAATTTTTTCAACATAATCAATTCGACTTAGTTCTTTCTCTCTTTCTTCATTATTTTCAAAAGATTATTGATCTCACCGATTTGAAGCTCCATTGTTTAATCGAGAGGGTATCTTCCTCATATACTTCACCTTTTAGTTAATTTTAGGTATCGATTATAAGGTTCTGAATTACTCATGCATGTTCGATTTAGTTGATTTCATTATTTAGATTTCGAGGTATCATCTATATACATATTGTTTGAATTCGTTAGATGTGGAATTTAGCTAAAAATAACATAACTTTTAGCTAAAATGTTATTTTTTATTCTCAATTCTGAAATGACTATAAGGATGAGGGGAGGCTACACATCGACATCCGACTCTGCTAGGTTTCGTCGTAGTAGACGTAACCAAGGCTTAGAGGCTACACCTACATCAACAGGAGGTGAAAATGCAGCAAGAGGAACTAAGAGAAGAAGTAGTACCGAAGAAGAAGAACATGTTAGCATGGATCAACATCAGGTAAAAAATGCTAGCAATGATGAGATTCAAACAAGGAAAATAAGGAGTTCTAGAAAGAATAAGGAGGTTGTTAATATGTCAAATTCCAATGAGGCACTTGAACCTGAAGAATTAGACAGTGTGGTGGAAGATGTTAGACAGCAGTCCCAAATAATACACAATGTCAAGATTCTTGACCCGAACAACTAGTTAGACAACAGTCCTAAATAATACAACTCGCAATTCATGCAACCCCTAAACATTGCCAATAAAAAATGTTAGTGATTTATAACTTATAAATGCATATAGTACTAATAAATAAGAATACTTTGTCTTTATTTGTATTTTTTAAAAAGGGAATCTTATATATTAAATACGAAGTCGATTTGCTTATGTGTCGCGACCACGTTTAATTTCAGATTTGAAAAGACTTTTTGGGGTTTAATGAAATATCATTATTACGATTATGACATCTATTTGTCTACGTGTCGTGTTGACTGTACGTGTGATTTATTTTGAATTATATATATCGAGAACTATTATGTTATGATTGGTTAGTTTTGCTTACGTGGATTGATTACATTAATCTTATATTATTATATTTCTTAACATATTACTCTTTCTAAAATATTATATATAAAGCCTATAAATAGATCTCTCTCCTCTATACAACATCACCATCGATTCTTCTTCAATTTTTTTAGGTTTCTTTTTTTCGTTTGGGTTTTATATTTATTTTTTTTATTTATGATTGATTTGTTTCTACCATAATTTTAGTCAAAATAATCATAAACGAGTTCAATTTTGTTTCAATGCAAAAAAAAAAAAAATTTGAAAAACCGATCCTGTCAATCGATCGTTAGAGGTCTTGTTTCCAAACTGTTCTTGCATTGAATTTTGAATTGTTTAGTTTATGGTTGATCTGATCTATTATGAAGAAGAATTTCAATCATAATTTTAATTTTTAATTTTTAATTCATAAACGGGTTTTTTTGTTTTTATTAGCATTTATGTTCGTTCATGTTATTAATTTACTTTTCTTTCTGATGGTATGCTATTATGATTGTAACAACTCAATCATGTATGTATTCTTTATGTATTTTAATATCAGATCCGTTGTTATTTTTTTTGTGCATAATCTGTGCATACAATTATTACTCTGGGCAAATTTTGAGTTCCTGTGAATAAAATCTTCGCATAGAGTAATATCATGTGCAGATTTTGGGTTTTCTGGAAAAAAAAATAATTTTTTTACTTTCCTTATATTATTATTCTTTGTAAATATTTTTTTTTTGCAAATATTGTGCATATGCGAATTAGAGTTTTCTTATAGTTTTCTAGTTCGTGTAAATTTTGTGCATATGCGAATTAAGGCGTTTTTCGTTTTTAATTTTTTCGTGAATAATCTGTACGTACAATTACTATTATGTGCAAAATTTGTGCAAAATTCAAGTTCCTTTGAATATTATTTGTAGATTTCGGGTTTCATGAAGAAAATAATAATTTTAAAAAAATTTCTTAAATTATTATTCTTTCTCATTTTTTGTTCATACGCGAATTAGGGTTTTCTCGTTTTTTTTTATTTCGTGCAAGTTTTGGGCATATGCGAATTAGAATTTTCTCGCTGATTTATGTTTCGTAAAAATTTTTTGCATATATAAACTAGGGTTTTCTTGTAGTATTGTGTTTAGTGCATCATGATATTTTTAAAAAATATTAATAAAGAAAATACTTTATATATATA
>OVBE01012398.1:0-13433 GCA_900406425.1 Iberis pinnata
TCAAAGGCCTTTCCGCAGCCTTTGTGTGTTCCTATCAATCCATCTAATCTATCCAGCTTTTTCACAAGCCGTTCATCCATTTCTACCTTCATCCACCATCCATTTCGTCCATCAAGTCCTCAAGGAATGTTCTTTCATCAAGGGACATTCTATCAAGAGGTATCAGAGCCTCTTGAGGCTTACAACAACCACAACTGGGAATTTTCTTATTAGATTCTCAGTTTCTTTTTTTGTCTTTTCATATTCTGTTGAGATTGAGAATTGTTCTAATTGTTTCCTTGTTGCTGGTGGTTAGAACGTGTGTTATTTGTGTGTTTTTCTCTATTTTAGTGAAGAAAATTCGTGTTTGAATCATAAACATAACCCCTGCATCTTGTTCATCACGTCATATTTGGCAGAAAAGTGACTAATCATATTCTCTGATCTTTTGATTCTACAAACTTGTTAGATTGATTCAAAAACTGAGTATCATCTGTTTTAAGTGCTGATTAACAAGTTTACAAGTATAACTTTTGATTTGATAAGTATATTCGACGTGATTCTTGTTAAAACTTATTGAGTGTTCTGTTCTAACTCTTAAAATTTTGTTAAGATAGAATCTGTTCAGTTTGATCTATAAATTTGTTTGGTGGTTTATTAGAGTTTGAATTGTGTTGGTTGAATGCTAAATTTTGTTTACTAAAAGAACACTACATGATATGTCTTTTGCTTAAATCAGAATATGTTTTATCACTTGTGTTCTTGTTATTTTAAACTGATCTATATTGGTTTATATGTTATCTGAGGGTTAGTTGCTAGTGAATTCTTTGTTTGATTATTTTTAGGAAAAAATTGCAAAATTTGAAGACCTAATGAGCAGGCTTAGTCCCATGGATCAGAAGTTTTCAAAAGATTTCATCACAAGTATAGAGCATACGTTTGACAGAAAACTAGATGCATTTAAGCAAGAAAGACTTCGATCCTCAAGGAGTAAAAGCAAACGAGATGAGAAGCAGAAGGGATCCATTGAAATTGTTTCTCAATGGTTAAACTCTCACAACCCTTGGGCTAAAGAAGCATATCAAAAACAGAGAGAACATAACCAAGTCCCTTTGCATAAACATCAAGCAAAGCCTCCACAAGGCTTAACGGAAAGCTTGGTTATTATTGATTCTATTTTATCTACTTATGATTGTTTCAATGCTTTTGTAAAACCTTTTACTACTGCCAAGGAGCTTGAACAAGTTTCGGGAACTAAAGAGAACACTATGGATCAAGAAACATCACCTATGAAGCCAATGGATTTTCTTGAGAAGAATGTGAATCAAGAATCGGAGCATATTGACTTTGTCTTAGGAGAATCATCATGGAAATCCAAGAATTCGGATAAGGCAATGCTAATAGAGATTCTGCAATCAAGTACAACAAAAGATTATGTAGTTTTCAAGTCATTCAAGGAGAACAAGCATCAAGATTTTAGTGGACAAGGCCACAACACTTCCACTCTGTTCTTAAGCAATATAAAAACAATTTACTTTGATTGTTTTCTATTTTCTAGGAACTTTAGGTTGCATTCATGGAAAAGTATTATCATCCAGCAACCATGGATTGGAGTGATTGCATCTTGTCTAATTAGAGAATATCCAGCTGATGCATCATGCCTTAC
This sequence comes from Iberis pinnata, assembly GCA_900406425.1. NCBI lineage: Eukaryota > Viridiplantae > Streptophyta > Magnoliopsida > Brassicales > Brassicaceae > Iberis > Iberis pinnata. The sequence continues at coordinate 1,646 of OVBE01012398.1, forward strand.
CAAACCTCCACCTCATCGAGATAAGTTCTTAACCTATCAAAAGAGACATGAAACTATCTTGATTTGTTTTGGAGCATGTTATAGCATTATGGGAGTAGAACTAAAACAAAAAAGTTAAGATAGAAAAGACAATAACCCCCTGGACAGTGTTGGGACTGAAGTTGGCTTTGGACAGCCTATACTTAAAGACAAAGTGGAATTCACAACTTGGTCAACTTGTAATAAGTTTTATTTGGCTAGGAAACGTCCAGCACCTCCTTGGACCAGCAATAAAAACCTCTTAGAAAACCAGAATGTTCAAGAACCGAAACATAACATGCTTCAAACAATTAGATCATTCAGTTGCTTAAATCAGATAATTTTGAGTCTAAGCAAGAAGGTTTTTTTAACCATGTATTGGGGCGTTCAACATTTGTTCCAGAACTTCATATGGAAGCCAGGCATCATCTACAATGATAATTTAGAAGTTAACAATGGTCAAGATCAGATTGTATTACAAAACAACTTAAATGACTACAATGGACCATTTGAGTTAACAAGGAGCATCCAAGTCCATTCTTATCAACAAGAACATCCAGGTAAGAGTAGTTTGAGTTCCAGAATCAATAATATTCATTTCGCACCTTTTCTTGCAGGGAAAACATATTTGAGGACAAATCTTTTTCAAGAGAGGGAGTATGATACAATTCTGGACAGCCTCAAACAAAGACCTAAACTAGGAGCATTGGACCAGCATGTTACTGAACTTGTAGCTAAGATTAAGCTTGTGGAAGAAGAGACATTGGAGACTCATTATGATTTATAACAAGATCAATAACCAAGAAGCTTGTTGGAATGCTACAACTCACTTTTTGGAAGATTGAAGATCGATTGAAAGACTTAAGCTCAACAATTCATACAACAACAATTCAGATGCAATAGTAGAGACTTATTCTTCAAAGCCCAGTATATTTCGGCCTTGGAGTTGAGAAATTCCTTATGCACATATATTTTTACATATAAAATCCAATAGAAGCCCAAAACATGAAGAGAAGCTAGTCACTCCGGCGGAGTTGTGTTTCGAAAAAAACCAAGATTAACTGGTTGTTTTAAGTTTTAACTCACCAGTTTATTACTTTTCAACATTTCTATACACAGATAAACAAATATTTGAGCCGAGACCTCACTGTTTCTTGAAGGACTGCAACATAAACAAAAACAGAGACTTCTTTAGAGTTAAATTTCATTATGATGGAGATTCTAAATAATGTTTCAACAATACAAAGCAAAATCTTACATCCATGTTCTTGGAGATTTCTTCCATTTGCTGAGCAAGTTTCTCCTTGTTCTCTGCAGCTGAATAATCAAATTACACTACTTAATAAGAACACTGACACATTGTGCTAAAGTTGTGGACATACCGATTTTAGAAAGGTTTTCTATATTCTTTGAAGTCCTCACAGCAAATCTTTGGAAAGCATGGCTGCCAAACACATACATAGATGAAACCAACTGTTAATGTTATCCATTAGTGTGTTTATCAAATAAAAAAAGATAAACAGCCTCAGACTCTTTTTAACTCAAGAGTAACGTCACGTTTATGATCAGGACAAGCCTACGAAATCATCATCGGCCACCAAACAAACATTCATGGCGCAAAACACCATTAGCCATTAAAAAATCGTCAATTATACACAACTAGGATACTCAAAACCAGTTCAAATGATAACAAAGAATGACTTTGAGAAAACCAAACAAAACCATTTTCAATTAGAAGAAGAAAATCTGTCAATCTTCCTACGCTGCAGCGTATGAACTAACGCAGCAGACCAGCGTGTAAGTTGAGGCTATATATGAACGAGCCGATGAGGAACATTTCTAATCCAATCAGACACAGAAAGAAGCTTCTTCACAAAATATCCATCAAAGTACCTGTTAGCCAAACCATTAACTATGAGCTCGTTCGCAACGTATGAAATCACTCTCCCAATGAAGTTTCCTCCTCCTGCCATAATCGCACTTTCCTATCAAACAGATTCATCCAAATCCTATCGTCAATAACTATTCCTATTCACAAAACTTAACTTTCTGGAAAACTAAAAGGGGACGGACAGCTTAGATTCAGATCTAAAATTTTGAAATTTGATGTAATCGGACTAACCTAATGCAAAGACGAAGATCTGCGTCAAATCTCTCTATTTTACAATTGTGGACGATTGATTATATATATACAACTCCTGACGGCGATGAGTTACTTGTGGCTCCCATCGGACGGTCACGAAGTTATAAGCTAATGATTCAACCGTACATATTCGTCAACCACCCAATACTACCCTAAACACTAAATGTGGGGAAATATCTATTTTAACCTTTCTAAATGCCCCAGGCCAGTTCAACACCCCGAACATTCAATTGTCCAGAATTCCACTAGTTACATATTTTAGAGAGGTTTAAGATTATACTTAGTCATTTTCATGCATTTTTCATTTCTTTCAAAGTTCTAAATTTAAACATGCATTTTTATAAGATAGATTAAACAAGTTCGGTTCACATACTAGCTAGCTACAAAAGCTAAAACATTATATTGAACTATCACATTTTTATCTACCCCAAAACTATACATTTATCCAACCATCCCTTCCTTAACATTGCTTCTGTTCCGCGTGCTGCTCATTCCTTGCATTATCTGCGACCACAAATGAGGCATAAGCAATACACTTTGCTTAGTGAGACCGGTTTAATCCGTCCCACTTAACACAATAACAGATATGGTTCCCCAAGAACAATCACATGATAATAAACGGACTGGTTAAACTATCCTGACCACTTGGATTCACCCAAGTCGATCACTAGTTTAACCCACATATTGAACTAAATTGCTATGACCATCCAGATTACCCGGATCAGTCACCAGTCTAGTCCACAGACGGTTTAGACTATCCTGACTATCTAGTTCACCTAGATCAGTCACTAGTCTAACCCACAATATGGCACTGAAGCCTACTTATCGGCACAAAGCCGATAACAATATGGACACGGCACACAAGGCCATTTTACGGTTCTACGACCAACCCAATACATGCATCCGGTCACACAGACCTTCGGATCATGTATAAACGGCACCCATGGCCTAACTCGGCATCATAGCCTTTACATCAATCCGTACCCAACCACAAAAGTTCTACGGATTGTGTATCACGACCACTAAGGTCACAGAACGGCATCATAACCTCACACAATCCGTACCCAGCCACAAAAGCTCTACGGATCATGTATCATGACCACGAAGGTCATCAGAACACATAAGTAGGCACTCAAGGCCATTAGACTATCACTCAAAAAGTCTAAGGTTCGGATAAAATCGCACTCACCTTTTAAATCGTCCCGAACTGATGATTCTTCGGTTCAAAGGTTGCTCAAGCTCAACAGACACCTTCCCACGGATTTATCCTTCACTTTCACGGACCGATCCTTCACTCTCACAGATTTCTTCTTCAAAACTCGAACTATCGCCTTCTATGGAGTTTTTCTTTCTTAAGATAGATATTTTTGCAATGAGAAGAAGAAGAAACCCAAAGGTGAAAAAAATGGCTCGAGCTGCTTGGAAACAGCCCAGTCAGGACAGGCCACATCCTGCTTCCGCGTCAAGACCAGGCACACTACTCGACCAGGCAGACACAATGCATGCTGGTAACCACCCAGCCAGACTGCTCGTTGGCAAGCTGCTCGGTCCAACTGACTGACTGGCAGCTTGCTGGCAACCTGCTCGGGCCAACTGACTGACTGGCAGCTCACTGGCAACCTGCTCTGGCCAACTGACTGATTGGCAACTCACTGGCAAGCTGCTTCGATCAAACTGGCTAGCACACTGCACGCTGGCAAGCTGCTTTGATCAGGCTGACTGGCACACTGCTCGGACACACTCTGATTTTTCCCGCTAATTAGCTTCTTTTCCACCCGATAACCCAACTATGCGCATCATCAGGTAAACCTGCGCATGGTTCAGTCCATGTCCGAGCATCTTGACTGATCCTCGGCCAGTTTAGAACTTTTCTCGGAAAAATTATGCCTTAACTGATTTTCTTAGCATCTTAATGCATCTTAATGCATTTTTAAGTCGAACCACTCAATTCTTGACTGATTCACTTGCACACTCGGATTCCCAACCACTTGATCATAATCAAACCGTGCTATGATCTTCGATCTTCTTTGATCGATCTTCCCAAACGGACATGATGCTTGTTAAGCATCACGATCATGTTTCCCAAGCATGATCTAAGGGAATTTACTAAGCCATACTCGCATCCTATCCAACTGATCCAACCCTCAACTATCACCACCCCCTATATAGCATTAGTGACAATTTTTGGATTGCTACCAGTATACATTAAAATGTCTGAGGAGTCAGTGGTCTAATTATTATTAATTATAAAAATTAAAAATAAATAGAACAATGCTTAAACACTCAAACAGTTCATGAATCCTTCCCATTTAACTTAAGAAAATCCGACACTTAGTCAAATTACAACATCTTTCACGAAATAACTTAAGTTTCCTTTGCTTCCTTCGATTAAAAGCTTAAGTTTAGGATTTTAACCTCTTTTACTTAGTGAAATTCGGGTGTTACACCCAGGCCCATGATAATATGTTTTATATTCTAGCCATTTAATTTTTTAGATGGACTAATTGACTTGAACTGTCTCTTTTTCCTTCTACAAATGACTTTATTGATGACATCAAATAGTTACAGAGTTCGTAAGAAAGTTAGGACAACAATCAAATAAAGCACAATCAACATATGAGTTAACAGCTTGTCTTGATAATCTATCAGTAACATTGTTTGCATCTTGGCTTATGTGTCGTATCTCAAAAAGCTCAAAGCTTGCAGCCCAACTATGAATGTCCGTTAGTATTGACTAGATGCGAAGATTACTCAAATGTAAATTAAAGGTTCGGACAAGCATCAAATTATGTGAAAGTATAACTTTTCTAAAACCTAGTGCCAAGTACATTAAGTTCCCATAACAAAGATGTGGCTTCTAATTCCTCTATCTCTGTCCTACCTTCGAATCTACCATACCCACAATGTAAGATTTTACTCAAGTAGTCACGTATTACCCATCCGAGTCCAAATGAGCTATCATCACCCGGTATGCTGACTTCAACATTGTATTTGACAATACTTGGAGGTGGGGGCTGCCAGGATTTAATTGTGTTTCCTGTAGATTTAGAGGGAGTTTTATCCATTGTCCTGGACCAAGTATGAGCATCACTCTTGAACTGTTTTTTTTATGTTCAATTCACAATCAAATTGTGCCTGTTTTTAACGTTTTTTATTTTTTCAGATTTTTTTATATTAAAATTTAGATGTAAAAATTAATGAAAAAAAATTTCATGTGTAATTTACTTTAAAATATGAATTATATAATTAATTTAAGAAAGAGTTCGTACGCATACAGAGTGTTAACTTTTTTTTGTCAAGTGAATAGAGTGTTAACTAAATCCTTATTATATAAATATCTCCGGTACATTTTTGTAGTCCGAGAACTAATATTTCGGTAGCATCTCTCTTTTGTTTGAAGTATAGAACCTCAGAGGATAAGCGGTCAACTATTCGAATGAACAAAGGTTTGTTCATTCGAAACTGTCGTCGGAATAGATGAGGTGGATAGATATATAATATATTGCATCGGAGATGGCCTTGCTCACGGTCTCTTTCTATATATCTTTGTTTTTTCTTTTGTCTAGGAATCAGTACAAGAACATTGATTTGTTGATCTAATTGCTCTTTGAAACATTGCTCGAAAGCTTCATCGAGATCTTCATCAAATTCATCATTGAAATTGAACGGATTGTGAGAAGAAGAAACCATGAAAAAGGTGAGATTAATGAAGAAAATATAAAGAGAAAAAAAAGTGATCTTATAATGATTTGTTAAAAGAAAAGTGTTACATTTATAAAGAAGAAGAAGCAAGTGTGACCATACATATAGAGAGTTGATACCACTTTTTATAAAACAACAACATACATTCAAAAATTCAAAAAGCATAAGACAACAATATAGATGTCACGGAAACTTAAAATACTCTAATGGACTTGCTCTTAGCCTTTCTCTTCTCTGTCCTATATGGCAGTGGCTGCTTCTTTCTCTTCTTAGTTAGAGTCTCTGTCTCCTCTGTTGTATAGCTGGGTCTTGTTTCTGGTGGTTGGGGTCGAGCTGTGGCTCAGTTTTGATGTGTTTGTAACGAACTCTTATATTTATATTATTGGAGACAAAAAAGAAGCATGTTTCTCTTACAACTTGGTCTCATAAGATTTACTTTGTTTTAAAGAGATCATTCCTTCGTATACTTCAATCCAAAAAGAAGATCATAATTTTGATCGATTTTATACGTATTGAAAACACGACAACGTATTGCGATTGGGCCAAATATTTGTCCAAGCTAAAAAACTCTAAACCAAAACGGTTACAAAACCCATCAATTTCCCCTGTCTACTTTCTTTCTTCTATTGTTTTAGTTTTCTACAAACATACCAAACTTTTCTTCCAAAGCCTGTTCTTGTTCACCTCAGTGTGCTAGGAAACTAGACCGGCACACGCTTGCCCCGGTACTTGTCAAAGAACTACACACAAAAAACAAATCAATCAATTGCATAGTCTCAAGCAAAGTACTAGTTAAAGTCAGTCAATGAACTTTGGATTAGACAGCTACCGATCTTATATATGGTCGCTGAATGATCCAACCAAGAATGGGGATCTTTTGTGCGAAAACTGCCAAGGTTGGCCAGAAGCCACTGAAATACAAAACACTGTTAGTAACTGTCCCACACTCAAAAACAAGTAAGTAAGAACAAAAACAAAAACAAAAACGGACCTGAAGAGTACAAAAAAGCCATAGGTCTCCAACAACATTCCCAAAACAGGCCATCCGGTGACAACAAAGAAGAAGCCAATCCCAAAAGATATTGTTCCCTTAGTTGATAACATATAAAGAAATATGTAAACATCTTGTCTCCCTGAGCCAGAGAATGATACTGACGAGGTTTAGAAAAGGGAAACCAGATAAACCTTATAGTTTTGCCGTTTCATGAAAAACTGCATGGTAGACTTAAGGCCAATGGTTAGACTAACCCCAGAGATGAAAAGAATCTGAAAAAGACCACAAAAGAAAAAGAGTGCTCATTAACAGTTCCTAAAACAAAAAAAAAGCACACACATTTGAGGTACTTACATTTCCCATGGCAAGTAATCCCTTATCAAAGACGAAGATAATTCCCAAGAAGGAGAAAAATACACCAAATCCTGTCAGCCCCAACCCGATTTCTGTTTCAAATCACATAACAAACAATGAAGTATATCCAAGTCAATAGGAATAACTTTGTACACTGCGCTAAGATATATTGAAAATCCATGGGTTCCAACAAAACTAAGTAAACAAATTAACATGTATGACTTGCACTAGTACGGATTGTTTGTAGAGATCAACAGATAGACATACTTTTCCGGTCATTCATTTCGAAGGACATCATTGTTCCAGAAGTCGAGTCGACTGCTTCAACCTTTCACTGCCACAGGTGAAAATAAGTAGCAACATACCAATAATGTTTACAAATGTGCACATGGCTTAGCCATGAATCTGATAACACATATATGGCCCAAAGAGATCCAAAAATTTCTCTACAGTTTTGGCGAAAATGAATATTTTCTATGGAATTGACGTCGATTAGATAAACCACCTCCGAGTGCGACAATATACTAATCTATAAGAGTGCATACCCAAACTTCAGACAGCACACAGAGCGAGAAAAGAGATTCAACGAGACTATAACAGATCTAATCGAAGGAATTGTAGATTGAACAGAGGTAAGTGAAAAAACAATAATCATGACAGAGGAGATCGAGTAAAAGAAGTTAGGGTAACTTACAGATCTTAAATTGAAAATGAAAGAAGGCGGAAAAAACCTAGCACGTAGGCTACTTGAAGGCGATCTAGAGAAACGAGATAAACACATCAAGCAGATTTGAGTAGGATCAACGGAATCAACAATAGCAGGAAAGGGCATAAGAAGTAACCTGCTAATGCTACTGCTATTGCTATCGTGAGGGAAGACAAATGGATCGATCGACTGAAGGAAAGCAGGCGAGCGCGAAAAGGATCAACAATAGAACATTCTTGTAAATTATGTGTCATTGCCATTCATCACATGACACGTGCTTCTATTCTATTGCATACAAACCACTCGCAAGTATCCTATAATGTGATTCTACTTTCAAAAAAATTGTAATCTTCTATGAAATTTATTTTAAATTATGAAGACACAAAATCATCCTCTTTTTTTTATGTTGGGGGGAAATTATTGTAATATACAGCAAGTATGATCCGCCAGTATAACCGGCCATATCTAATACAACCTATGTAAAATACTTAAAGATGCAAACACAACACTTAAACACAAGAAAATAATATATGATGAAACAGAGAGGAAGGGGGTCAATGGTGTACAAGTAGAGACAAACCGAAACTCCATAAACCTTGTGGCTTTTTTTCTCCATTCCCACACTTGTGTTTATACCTCTATACACATACAATAAAGCAAGAGAAACCATATTTTGCATCTCCGAGACTTTGATTTGTTAGACGTTGAAGATCTTCTTTACCTTCCTGATCTTCCTACGGCACACCGGGCAAAATCCCGTTGTTTCAGCTATCCTGCATATATTACATCCATCATCAATGCTCAGTCTTGCATCTCAACCTTTTTTTATACTTCCAAACTAAACTAGATTAATATGATCTATGCCAGCTAAAAAAGAATCAAAATGGGTTATTTATTTACCGTGTCCCGCATTGAAAACAAGCAACACAGTGCCCACAAGAGAGGAAGAAACAGTCTCTAGGTGCATCAAAGCAAATCGCACAGAGAAATCTTGTACTACTGTAGGCTTCACCATGTGCACCTTCCAATTCCTCTGTACTTGTCAATATAGAGCTGTAGGAAGAGCACCAGCTCGAGTTATCATCATCTTTCCCTGGAATAAGAGGAGCTACATCATCATTTTCATCAATGGTTTCATCTTCTGAGACTGCTTGTCTTTTGTTGAAGAGACTAGAGACTACCAACAAGAGTGCTGTCACTACACCTATAATAATTACCCAAGCGGAAGAGAAAAACTTTATGAAAATTTTCAACAACACGATAGGTTTATATGACTCATCCAATAGAAAGAAAAGAAAACATTACCCATGCAAACTATGTATGCAATCCACCTTGGCTCGTACGAGAGCTTTGTGCAGAACTCATTCTTCGAATTGTTCTAAAAACAAGAAGAAAATAGGATTCAGAATGGTTTGTTTCAGGAATATGCATAGCATTATGAACTATCTTGCATTGATCTAAAAATCCTTTGCAAGCAAGAGTGAAATAACTAGACAAGAAATTAGTCACGTACCAGTTTTGGACCTGGTGAGGTTAGTACAGCAGCATTACTTCCAAATAATGGAATACTCAAAATGCACTTTTCGTTAGGGAAAGTGCAATTGTAATAAGCATTTGTCGTATCATACAATACCGCCTCAACTTGAATGTCAATTGTAGCCTGAACAGCATAGATATGGAGTGAGAGTGATGTATAATTAGACATAAAGAGAGCTAACTGGGATCAGAAATGGACAAATATATTGCAGTAAACTACTAGTAACCGAGGTTCCTGTTACATTGTACACTAGAAAATATACCCTAGAAAATTAAGTTTAAGTTATATCACCATAAGCTGCTTTGTCTCTTACCTTTACTTCATTCAAGTAAACGTTCCCTACTGCAATGTAATAACTCGACGACTTAGTTATGTCCTGCTCAATGTAACCACTATCTGTCCAAAACAATATAAGTAAGAGTGTAACTGAACTCATGAAAGTTCAGAAAAAACCCTTGGTCACTTACCAGAGACTATATGCCATGATAATGTCGTGTCTGGACGTGTAGGGTCTTGTACCCACTCAGAGAGCCCATCCACACCTTCATTTATAATTGTATACAAAACTGAATCACAACACAACTATTCATTCTAAAGAGCCAATGACATTCCAAAATATAACGAAAAATTTCATTATCAAATCAGGTGAAGCATCAAACACCAGCAGACAGCAGGTAGGGTTGTGTATTATTTCAGTGTATGAGCCTTATCGGAAGTATAAAAAACACAGTACTAGATGATGAATAAATCTTGCTAGAGGCAAATTGGCCAAAAAAGAACTCTGCAATACACTACATCATATGGTCACAAAAACAGAATAAAACAATCAATCAATCATGGTGAGGATTCCAGTAGTATTTGTCTCAGTGGATCCCAAAAATCACCAAAGTCCATACTTCACCATAATACTCTTGTAATGATAATTTAAGTAAGCGTCCAAAAAACTTAGGTGCATCTATTAAACTTAATGAGGTAGTTATCCACAAGAGAAAAAGAAGCATCCCTTTGTTAAGTACCTTGCGCTACCACAAGATATAGGGAGGAACCCACAGATTCAACATCATATGAAACTTTTAAGCGTGACCCCTTGTTCAAGTACTGTATCCAATACTGAAAAAAATAGCAGAACAAAAAGGCATCGTTTTCGTAACCTTGTCTAGATATAAAGGGCACTGAAAGAACTTACCTTGTAAGAATCATTTGGAACGGTTAAATAGTGGATTTCAGACCAATTGGCCACAACATCCAGCTGTGGAGATTGGTTCAATCCATACAACATCAAACCGGAATCTTTATTCCCTAATTCTTCCACCTTGACGAAGGTTGAAACAAGATACAAGTAAATTAAAGAAAATTGTGGACTTTAGACCTAGAGAGTAGAGAGTAGAGAACATACAATCACACTTTGAACGAAAACTGAAGTTGGCTTGATAAGGAACGATGAGTTTGGTCCCAACCATACGTTTGTTGTCCCATAAAGCCCCAGAATCAATGTCATCGACACTGGCAAGATCAAAGATTAGAAACATTCAAACAAGGGAAACGCAGCATAACTGAGAAAAAAATCTACTGAAAATGGGTTCTGACCGAAGACGCAGAAGGTAGCGACGACGACAACGCAAGACCAAGGGTCTTCCGAATTCGAAGTATTAGTCCTCGCGTTCTCCGTTGCAACAATGCTCCCGTGGCGGTAATCGTACTCGGAACGATTCCATGGAGGTCGATCATGATGATCAAAACTGCTATCGGGCCCGTGTTCGAAACGGATAAAACCGGTTTCTTCACGGGTCACAGGCGGAGAAGAAGAAGAGGAGGGGAGAGAATCCGGAAGCGACATCTGGAAATCGATTAGAGGTATGAAGAGATCGAATAGAAGAAGATAAAACCCTAAGCGCAGGTAAGGGGTTAATCTGGAGGACTAATGGATGACAGAGATTTGAACTACGGGTCGGCTTCTTCTCTTTCTTCATCGTCACGTTGAATGGTGGATTGACAAAATTAGAGAGAGAAAGAATGGCTTTGAAAAGGTAAAACAATTGTTTCTCCTCAAACCAATCAGTAATTAGTATTGACGGTATGGTTTAGTCCCTTGAACCGGTATGACGGTTTTTGTGGAGAAATCGCTTAGAGCATCTCCAATGGTAAAAACCATTAAAAAGATCTTAACCAATTTTTTATTCATTTTAATACTTAAGAAGCTTTTGTTAGAATTTTAATTTTTTTTAACCTCCAATGGTTAAGAACCTTGTGATTCTTTAGAGAAAGAAAAACATGTTTAAACATGTTTTTTCTTTACATTTCAATTCATATCCAAAATTCAATCCATAATCCAAA
>OVBE01012399.1:0-13432 GCA_900406425.1 Iberis pinnata
AATAGAGGAAAACTATTTATACCATGAAGTAAATAAATTCGTTATATAAGCTCGACACTGAAGATATAACAGAACAGATGACAGAGAGCAGCATCAGACATGATAAATCAATTAATTCTAGCACATAAACTAAGAAAAGTACAGCTTTTGTAAGCCTCTTGGGTTTTCCGTAGCATATTAAGAACATGAAGCCATTCTTAGTTTCTTTTAACTTTAACCATGCTAGAGACAAGAGAGTGCAAGTGATAAGAGGGTATTTGCATTTCCTCCAGAACACTTCTGTCTAAAAACCACCACAGATCAGCTTTGAGATAAAATACCACACGAGAGTAGCATCATACCTATCAGTCAAGAGCTTGTCACGGGTCGCAACAGCTCCAAAAAACAACACAGAGATAATATACAGAGAGGTAGTTGACAGAGTGGCAGCCAAAGTTCCAATAGGAATTGATCTTTGTGTATCTTTCAATGAAGCTGATCGATTTGAACCAGCCATAATGCCTGTAACAGCAGGGAAAAATAGCCCCACCAAATCACTGAAAAAATAAAAGAACAAAGAGAATATTATCTATATTTCACAGTAAAAAGCTGAACAAGTAAATTTCGATCATTAACTTAAAACCAAAACTATAATTTACTATCATAGGCAACACAGTTTATGGTAGTAACTCACTTGAAACTCCAGTACGTGCCACCAGTAGGATCAGGAATTCCAGCATTATTTGTCATCTGATAAGCAGAACTCCAGTTATCTTTAAAACTTTTTAAACTCAACCCAGTTATTCCAGCTATTCAAATCAAAAATAGGAAGGTTAACAATTTGGGAAAAACTCCATGCCTAGTTCAACAATATCTAGATGTACTTACTGTCAGGATAATCTGTTTTTGCCAAAAACATCCCTATGAATATGCAGAAGATGGAGAGCAAAACGGGTACGAGGAAGGCAGGTGCAACCCGATTGATCATCTTCACACCGCCAAACACAATAAAACATAGAAGGATAGTCACAACAATTCCATAAATCTGCAAGTCATGCGAATTCGGACTTTGTATTGACTCAGCGACTGCTGTTCCATTAACCTTTGTGATAGTTTCTACCAACAAAAATGAAACACAGCTAAATGATTAGATGTGACTTCTAGGCTATAGATTATGTCCTTAGGAAACAACGAAACTTTTTCGTAATTAAAACTTGGAATTTAGTAATCAGTAGTCTTTTGTTTCTTGCAATTTCATGGATTGCATATACGCTTAGCCACTTCCAACAAAATGCTGAAACAAGTCATAAAGACTAGCTTGATAAAGTGGTGGCGTAGATGAGAATAATAGAGGATATAAGAGCTGAAAAATCACTAATAGTTGTTACATGCCCTAGTAGTCCATTGCTTTTGTTCACAGGTTCAATGTTTACAAGTTCCATAGTAATACCTCTAAAAATCCCAGCAGCAGGGAACGCTTTTAAAAAAGTCTCCACAGCACCCAAAACGTACCTACAATAAAAAGGAGGAGAGCAGATAAAGTAGTTATTACAAGTCCTTGGCAACCTATGTGATACTGAACAGAGCACCAGCAATTCAAAGGAATGAGTGTCAAGCTTAAAACTTTTCTCCAAGGGAGATTCCGTGAACGGATCCAGGATTTACACTTACAAAGCTCCAGCAACTGCATTGCCAAGGAAGAAGCATAAACCTATGCTAATCCCAACCTCTGGACCAAGAGCTCGACCAATCAGGTAATATGGTCCTCCACCCTGGAAGTAAGACAGAAGATATGAAAAAAAAACTTGATTTCCTGACATTGTTTTATCAAAAAAGATAGAGAAAAGTAATAAGGGTGCGAACTACAGACCAGAGACCCAATAGAAAGAGGATATCATTAACTATGGTTACACAGATTTATTTTAAAGAATAGGGATGATATTATAAAAAAAAAAAGTATTACCTTCATTGCGCCATTTGTTGCAATTGCACTTAGAGATATTGTCGTCAAGAATGTACATGCACCACAGAGCAATACCAATACTAGGCCTTGTCCGATACCAGCCATGCCAACAATCCTGAAAATTGAACAGATTAAGACAGGCCATGATGACTTATTGTGCAACATCAAGGACTCTGCAGTCTTACCATGTGAAACGGATATAGTATATAATTCCTAATATGTTTTGCAAGCAGGGAACGAAAACTCCCATCATTGTACCCATTTTGAGAGCAGAAGGCTGCAAAAAGATGCAGATAAAGTAACATTGTGGAAAACCATCAATGCAGCAATAAGTGATGCTCGATGCAAAAAGATCCTAAAAGAAAAGTCTAGATACTAAAAGATCTAGGAGAAATGTACTTTTGAATACAGTGTGAGTCAACACCAAACCAACAAAAGAAAATTTTCAGACGAAGTACAATCATCTAATCATCCGGAAAAGTGATTGCCATACACAAAGCCGCAAAACAATCCAAAAAGGAAGGCCATATACAAATTATTTATATATGTTTTCAAAATAATGAGGAAAAACTGGAGACAGTGGGTAAACCGCAGGCACGACATTTGAACTCTTGGAGTGTCCCTGCATCGCACTGTTAGAGAAGTAAGATCTTTAAATTTTTTTGGATGATCCCTAAAAACTCTCATTTACGTTTCTCAAAGAAGTCTAATTAAAGTGACTTGACATTTTCTCTTTACGGTAACAGAGGTCAGAGGGAAACATTGATCGGAGTGTCTCGCAGAAATCATCAATTATATGATTTACAAAGCAGTTAAAAGCTAGTGGGAATAGATAGATACCTTTGGTTGCCCTTGCGTGATAGAGATATCCTCCCCATCCCTAGGGCTAGATGGAGCCGGAATTTGCTCCCCTGTCATTCTGAAAGAGAAATTCATTACATCACCACATATACAGTTAAGAGAATATCTATTTCCCAAAGCAAATGACACATCCTGGGCATGAAAAATCAAACATGGGAAAACATCAAATCTCATTTTAAAACTGAACTGCTGAACTGATGAAATGCAAAGTTGGTTTAAGCTAAAAGAAGAGATTTCCACACTAGGAGGGACAAAGTGAGTAGCTGAAAAAAAAGAGTACAAATACTAGCAAAGAATCACCAAGAACAACACATACCGATGGAATAGAAATCAATGTTATAATTGTTATTAAGAAACCTGAATTTTATACATAGTTACAGGAAAACAGTGACCAGGTTCAAACAAGCAGGAACCTTCTTATGAGTATGTTATGAATTATTGATATAGATCACGCTGGTTAAAAAAACCCAAAGTTACTAGCAAAAGCCAGAGATCAATTCTCGCAGATCCAACCTACCACTTATTGCAGTATTTCAGCTCATTTTCCTAATGTACATTTGTAATGTACTAAGAATTAAGATCGCATGTACCTCTTCAAACCAAGAATGTTCACAAGGGAATCAAAACCAAATAATTCCAGCTTAGATTCTTTCTGATGGCCATTGACTCCATCGTCTGGTCTGGGCCCCTCCCTTGCACTAGCGTCCACATCTTCTGGTGCAACTACCTTTATGTTCCTGTCAAAACCCTACAAATGTGAGACACTCAAGATGAAAATAGTTGGAACGACTGAAACATTCAACATGTCTTTCCATGTTAGAGTTTGGAAAATTCAGCGGCCATGATTCTTTACACACCACTTTCAAGGATTCTCTTTACGAGCAGTATTAAGAGCAATAAATAATAAAGATTCAAGCAAATGTGAACAAGAAAAGCGTAATCTGAATCTTATCAGCAAACGTCGCTTTCAACATCAAACTGTTGGAGAATCCTACAACGGAATTAGAGCTGTAGAAACATATTCTACCGTTCACAACAGAACAACGAGAAGAAAAATCTACACAAGTGGCAACCAAAAATCAAAGCAACGAACCACATTGCATCACGTTTCTACTGATCTGATCAGTACACGAAGTCGTCATCAACGGAAAAAGTTGAAATCCTTAAAACACTTCGTGATCGTGATCAGTAACATACATACACAATTGGGAACCATACGACTATGAAGCACCCAAAACCACTGGCGAATTTGAAAGAATAAGAAAGGGAGGGGAGCCGATAAGAAATTACTTGAGGGTGGAAGAGGAGGGAGATCCAGTATCGATGGAGGACATTTCGACAACTGCTCTATCGTGCGCCACCACAGGCCTGTATTTTCCTGCGCCGAGACGCGGTCTTCCAATGTCGGCTTCTTCAATATCGCCGGCATCCATTTCTCCCAAAGTAACTGGACCGATCCTTTGCTCGGCGGATATAGAGATCGGCGACGTGAAATGAGATCGGGACTCGGCGAATTAACGAGAAAATTAAGATTTCCTTAAAAAGGAAGTAATATAATTTGGGCCTTTTAATTGACTAAAGCTGGCGGCTGAAAATGTCGTTCAATTGCTTTGCATAATAATATTCTTGGTCTTACGAATTTTATTTTCTTTACAAGTTTAGAGGTATTGAAACATGACCATATTTATAAAGTAGAAAAGTTAACCCAATCATATTTATCTTGGAAAAAAATAATTTAGATTCTTTTTCTAGAATAAAACTAATTTATAAATCTTTATCTTTTAAACATTTATAAAAAATATTATCATTTACTAAAACTACCAAAAATGGCGTAGGCGATTTTCTCGCGTCTATATCGGAAACGGAAATCCAGACGCCGGTTACTCTTGTCGGAACTGGCAGTTGCATTTGAAGACGATGTGGGTCCGATTTTTTCGGAATTGTGGCGCACTTAGTCGGTTATCCCCATTACAGATTACACAATCTGCAATGATGAAGAATTGAGGCTTAATCGTCTGTTGCATTGCTTTAAATTCAACTTCGGCTTTTCAAATGTTAGTCTCCCTAACCCTCTCTATGCTTTTCAATTCTTGTCTTTCAAATTTCCAAATCTTTCACTTTTCCTTTTCAATCAAATTCTCCGATTACCAATGGCGGAAAACATTGGTCGTTGGATTCAAGACATTAATCTTGGAATTCATGATCCCCCTATTGCCCTTCCATCGGCACTGCTTGATCAAGCAATGGCTGATAATCGATTTAGCATAATAGGACGCCCTTTAATGCCCCAGAAACAAAACTTACGTGCCATTGTGGCCTCAATGCCTTAGAATTGGGGTCTGGCTGGTCTGGTACATGGTCGCATAATTGAAGGACGTCGTTTCCAGTTCATCTTCCCATCTCAGGAGTCCATGGAGAATGTCTTGAGGAGAGGCCCTTGGGAATTTGCTGACAGGATGTTGGTGTTGGTGCGTTGGTCTCCTACTATTTCACCCTTTGATCTACAATTCATACCATTTTGGGTGCAGGTACGTGGGATCCCTTTCCAGTTTTTGAACAGACAAGTAATTACAGCTATTGGGAGAGCTCTTGGTTTCCTCTTGGAGGTGGATTTTGATCCTGTGAATGACTCAAGAATGGAGTTTGTACGGGTTAGACTGAACTGGAACATAAATGATCCATTAAAGTTTCAACAAAACTTCCAATTCTCAATTGGTGAAAACACAATTCTGTCTCTAAGGTATGAGAGACTTAGAGGCTTCTGTGTAGTATGTGGAAGGTTAACCCATGACTCTGGAGCCTGCTTGATTCAGAATGGTGGTATGAATCATGGGGCAGGGGATGATAGCAGTGACTCTGATGATAACACATGTAATAACAACAATGTTGGGATTATTATTGAGGAGTTAGATCCTGAAGAGGATCATGCAACCCAACCCAATGCACATGCCCAAGCAGTTGCCTTAGTGGAGGAAATGATGGATGGAATTCAACAGTTAAGAAATCATAATCAGGTTAACCTGAACCTTGCTCCAAAGATTGAGCATCTGGAGATCATTGACCATAAACCAATGCAGAATATGTTCTCTGCTGATTGGGATATGGAATCAGCTCCTGAAGCTCTCCCTGGTGATGGTATAATCATAGCAGCTGGAGTTACTGGCAGGAAGAGGAAATTTATGGAAGCAGGAGATACTAGTGAGCAGAATGGTGGTGTGATGTTGATGAGTAGGACTAAGGATGGTACTGGAACAATTGGAGGTGTGGTGGGCCCAAATCCACCACATGTCCAATGAAGATAATAGGTTGGAACTGCAGAGGATTAGGTAATGACCTCGCAGTTCGACATCTAAAAGAGATGAATATGATTCATTTCCCGGATATCATTTACCTAATGGAGACCAAACAACAGTCTAGTTATGTTGAAAATGTTGTTAAAGATTTAGGTTTTTCAAGTAGCTTTATTGTACCCCCTAGAGGGCTTAGTGGTGGCTTAGTAGTTATGTGGAAGTCTGTAATTAATGTGTCTCTTTTATTTAGTTCTGTAAATCTTGTTGATGTTCAAGTTCAAAGTAATGATTCTGTTTTCTATTTGTCTTGTGTTTATGGTAATCCCATCCAACATCTTAGATATCATACTTGGGATAAGCTAAAAGAAATTTCCCAAACCAGATATGGAGCCTGGTTAACACTTGGTGATTTCAATGAAATCCAGTTTAATAGTGAAAAACATGGTGGAATTGTAAGACCAGAGAGAACATTTACAACCTTTAGACAATTATATCACACTTATAACTTTGAGGATATTAATTGTTTAGGAACAAGTTTTCATGGCATGGAAAAAGGGGAGGCCATGATGTTTATTGTTACTTAGATAGAGTTATAGATAATCCCTTAGCTTTCTCCTTGTTCTCTGTTCTCTCGGCTGAATTTCTAGAATTAGGGGTTAGTGATCATAGGCCTGTTGTTACTTCAATTGCTATAGATCAGAATATTCCTAGAAGCTTCTTTAAGTTTGATGGCCGAATGCTTTCTAGACCTGGTTTTAAGGAGCTAATTAGAAACAGTTGGACTAATGGTAATATGTCCTGGTCTCATAGAGTTAGTAGATGCAAAACCTCAATCTCAAAATGGAAAAGAGATAATATAAGCAACTCAAAAGAAGATATTATCAGACTTAAAGGACAATTAAATCATGCTATTGTTAATGGTGGATCTACACTGCACATTCAGACTCTGCGTAAAGAACTGAATCTTGCTTACCATAATGAAGAGATTTATTGGAAAACAAAGAGTAGAAATACTTGGTTGAAGTGTGGTGACAGAAATACAAATTTTTTCTTTGCTTCAACTAAAACAAGAAGAGCCCGAAATAAGATTCATGCTATCATTGATCATAATAATAATTTACAAAGAAATGATGCAGCGATAGGTAAAGTAGCAGGGGATTATTTTAGAAATCTGTTTAAGAGTGACCACCCTAATTCAATGCATCAACAATCTGTTCTGGCTAATCTACCAAATCCTGTATCTTCAGATTTAAATAAAAATCTAATTAAACCAGTTTCTCTGGATGAGATTAAACAAGTAGTGTTTTCTTTTGGTCCCTCTAAATCCCCAGGGCCTGATGGATTTACAGGAGAATTCTACCAGGCTTGTTGGGATGATGTCCATCCTCAACTACTTGTAATGGTTCAAAATTTCTTTATCTCTGGAACAGTTGCTGAAGATATGAACCATACAAACATTTGTCTAATACCAAAGGTGGATAGTCCCCTTAGTATGGCATATTTCAGGCCTATATCTCTTTGTAATGTTAGTTATAAAATTATCTCTAAAATACTAGTTAATAGGTTAAAACCTTTGCTCAATAGTATAGTCTCTGAAGAACAAGTTGTATTTATACCAAATAGAATGATAACAGACAATGTATTGTTAGCTCATGAATTGTTTCATAGCCTAAAAGTTAGACGAAGGTGTTCTAAGTCTTTTATGGCTTTGAAAACATATATTTCTAAAGCGTATGATAGATTGGAATGAAGTTTTGTGGAAGCTTCTCTTAGGAGTTTAGGCTTTCACTCAATTTGGGTTAATTGGATTATCTCCTGCATTAAGTCAGTCACCTTTTCTATCTTAATTAATGGCTCACCAAAGGAATACTTTAAACCTGAAAGGGGATTAAGACAAGAAGATTCTTTGTCTCCTTATCTGTTTATCCTTTGCTCTGAGGTATTGAGCCAAATGTTAAAGAGAGCAGCCTCAAGAAAGCAGATTAAAGGACTAAAAATAAGTAATCAAAGTCCTGCCATAACTCATTTGTTATTTGCAGATGATTCCTTATTTTTTTGTCATGCAAACGTTTCCTCAGCCATTACTATTCAAAATATCTTGCAAAGTTATGCAATGGCATCAGGTCAAATGGTTAGTCTATAGAAATCAACACTTACTTTTGGCAGTAAAGTGCAATCTGATATGAAAACCAGAGTTAGAAACATTCTAAATGTTCATAATGTTGGGGATTGTGGTAAGTACATAGGGCTGCCTGAGCAGTTTGGAAGGAAAAAATAGATTTGTTTCAATATATTGTTGAAAAGATTAAGAAAAGAACATAGGGATAGAGCCTTAAATTTCTCAGTCAAGCTGGAAAAGAGATACTGTTAAAATCAATAGGTATGGCCATGCCAATTTACTCAATGACTTTTTTTCAACTGCCAAAAGGAATTTGTGCAGACATAAATAAAGCCTTCGCTCAATATTGGTGGAAAAACAATAGTTCACATAGGGCTATGCATTGGCTATCATGGGACCAGGTTATTGTCCCTAAGAAGGAAGGGGGACTTGGTTTTAAGGATATTGAGTTATTTAACCAATCTCTTTTAGCCAAACAAAGCTGGAGACTTATAAAGTATCCTCATTCTTTATTAGCTCAGATCATGAAAGGAAGGTTTTATGCTCGAAGACACATGCTTATTGCAACACAAGGTACTCAATGCTCCTTTGGTTGGAAATCAATCTTGGCTGGTAGGGACCTTTTACATAAAAGACTCAGAGTCCTCACTGGGAATGGGCAGATTACAAGGCTATGGGAGGATAATTGGCTTCCCTTACATCCTTCTAGACCTCCCAAAAAGAAACTCCAAACATCACCTAATGATCTGAAAGTGTCTGAGCTAATGAATATTAACACAGACTCATGGAATGTACATAAATTCTATGATTTAATAGATCCAAATGATGTTCCTACTGTTTTAGCAATGAAACTGACTAGGGATGCTTCTGCAGATGTAATTGGTTGGCATTATACTCCCAATGAGGAGTATAGTGTAAAATCTGATTATTGGATTGCTTCACATGTAGATTTTTCTAACTTGAATAATTTAAATTATAATTTCACTATTATGTTAAAACATAAAATTTGGAAAAGTAATATCCCCTCTAAGATTAAACATTTCTTATGGCATGTGTTATCCAATATAATCCCTTTAGGTCCAGAACTAAGGAGAAGATGCTTTGACACTCAAGGTTTATGCCCTAGGTGTAATCAAGTAGAAACTATTGATCATATATTTTTTCAGTGTTCTGAAACTAGTGATGTGTGGAAGGAAATAAATACAATTGTTTCTGATTTACTTGATCCATATGTTAGTGTTGAAGAGAAATTGTTAGTTTTATTTGATTGGAATCCACCATCTCCATGCTTTGGCACTCGATACTTGCCTATATATGTTCTTTGGTTTTTATGGAAAGATAGAAACAATTTACTTTATAAACAGAAAAAGCTTCCTTGGGAAAGCATTTTATATTTTGTAGGTTTGGAGGCTGAAGCTTGGTTATCAGCAAATCCAGATAAGGAATCAGGCATTTCAGGTCAAAGAGGAGATGGTATTGGTTGTTTGAAGAAGTTGGAATGGTGTAGACCACACCCTGATTTGATTAAAGTAAATTATGATGCAAGCTTTGTTAATCCTGATGTTTCAGCCACAGCTGGATGGATACTTCGAGACTCTATTGGATGTTTCAAAGGTGCAGGACAAGCTACTGGTTTCAAAGTTCAGAATGTTATAGAAGCTGAAGTTCAATATCTATGCAACAAGCTTGGCTAAGAGGTTGTAGAAGAGTATGTTTTGAGGGGGATAATCAAGTGTTACACAAGTTATTGATGGGAGAACAAATTCTTTTGGAATGGAAAATTGGATGAGAGATGTTATTTGGTGGGTTAAGAGGTTTGAAGCTGTCCAATTCACTTGGGTAAACCGAAAATCAAATAGAAGTCCCGATATCTTGGCTCGAAATCAATGTTGAAATACCTCTTTTTTTACTTTTTATGTTGTCCCTCCTTTTACATTACAACAATTACTTGTTGAAGATGACTTATTTGTCAATTTTTAATATAAGTTAAAGTTGGAAAAAAAAATCTTTATCTTTTTAATATTTTTTCCAAGATAGATTTGTTTGGGTTAATTCCTTAGACCATCTCCATTAGAGTTTTTAAGGTTTTTAAGAGTTTCTTAATAAAAAAATTAAATGAAAATATGAAAATAAAATAAAAAGGAAGAATCGTTTCTTAATGAAGTTAAATTAAATGCTCTTAGACCATCTTCATTGGTTAAAAACTATTTAGAAGGTTCTATCTAATAAAAATAATATTATTTATATTTTAATTTTATTTTTATTATATTTTTGATAAAAATATATATTTAAACCAATGAAAAAGTAACACATGCCAAAAACCTCACAAGAACCATTTCTTAAATTTCTCCATTAAGAATATTTTCTCTCCAAATTTCTTAATATTTATTATATTTTATTATTAAGAACTCTATAAGAACCATTGATGGAGCTGGTCTTAGCATCTCCAATCTCCAATGTATTATTATTCTATTTTTCACTTCAAAATAGATCTACTCCAAAATAACGTTAAATTTACTCTAAATGTATAACTCTATTTTCCACTCTATAATAGAACCATTCATTTTGGTTATTATCAATGTCACTTCATACTTTTATAAAATTACCAAATGACCTTAATTATTATTTTTGTACAAACTTATATGAAATTCATATAAGATTGTTTAAATAAAATATTTACAAATTATGTTTCTTAATCATGTTAAAATAATCTTAGCTTTTTATCTTTAATGTCAATTATTGTTATGAATTAAGTATGTAAATTAACTACTTTTTTACAAATAAAATGAAGATTTTTTTTTATTGCTAGAAATTAAAATGAGACTTTGATTGGTTCAACAAAATAAAAACTTAGACTTTATTGTTATAACTGAATACAATTCGTATATTTCCATTAATATTGTCATTGAAACAATTGCATCTCATGCATTTGCATTCTCTTACTTTATGAATAAAATACGTATTTGCATTCCATTAGTGTTGTTATATATTTGCATTTTTTACATTACATGTATTTTTGGTTACGTGTTTGTATTCAAAAGCTAAATATATACTCTGTAGTAAAAAAATAAAAGCATTGAAAGTTCAAGAAGTTTTTTATAAATAAAAAAAATTTAACTCCGACATGGAATGAAAAATAAGATTACTCTATTTTTTAAAAAATGAAGTTCGTCAAAACTGCATTATGAAAATTTGTTTTTAACCCAATCTATATTGATGAGTTATGGAAATATGATATTGTCACAAATAGCATAGGGTGAATACTCCATTTTTAGGATGCTAAATCTAACATGGTTTACGATATTTGTGGCTAGGGCAATCCAGGGCCGGTCCAAAGCATAAACAAGTGAAACCACCGATTAGGACACCAATATTAAAAATATATTTTCGTTGAAATAAAATGGCATCTTTCTTGAAATAAAGGGGTACTTTTCATCAGATAAAAATGCATTTATGTTGAAATAGATGTTATTTTGTTGAAATTTTTTTAAAAAATTATCACAAGTATTATAAACTATAGATTTTTTTGTAGAAATAATATTTATTAGAGGTTCTAAGATGGTAAACCAATTTTAGTATTTTAGTTAACTAGTTTTTTTGTTTTTTGTCACTTTAATCTTGAATCATAGTTAAAGTTTTTTCTTTTTAAAAATTTGACATATATATAAGAGGCACATTTTTTCGGATTTGCGTAGGGCATCCAAAAACGTTGGACCGGCAAACAATCCCTTCTTCATATGAAGTTGTTTAGTTTGATATGGAAAACGGATAGTATTTTACCACGAAAAATAAGTTGTTCAACGTTCATAACAAATTTTCTGAACTTAAGAATGTGGTTCTGAACCATGTGGATGATCAGCTAAAGGTGTCAAACAGGTCGGCCCGAGCTCATTTGGTCTACCCCGCAACGAGTTCAATATTTTTGACCCATGGCGGGTTGACCCATAAAATCCATGGACAATTAATAGTATGTCAAAATCCGCATCCACGGATTTTGCGGTTTAGCTGGTCGGCTCGCGAACACTTTATTTATACTTAGATTATGTTAAAACTAAAATAAAAAATGTATAAATTTTAAATTTTGCAACTTAATTTAGTGAAATATATATAAATATAACCACGGAATGTTACTCCACAGCTAGCAGATAAACCTCCGGTGCAAGTTCCAACGCAGGGACAGCCACAGGATTCAGGTAACTTGCAACAGCAACAGCAACCTCAGCAATCACAACTCAGGTCAGCATGACTCAGATACAAAACCCTGCCGATCAAACAAACAGAACATCTCATTCTTTGCCTCAAGGGGTAAATAGGTGTGTTCAGAGTCCCAAGCTTTTTAATTGAGTTATGTAAACTATGTTTTTGTATATCTTTATCAAGACGTTGTTATTGGTCCAATACCTGAACCATTAGTTTCTTATAAGAGCTTTTGATCACTTTAAAATGTAACTAGTTACTTGCAAGTTCTGAATTTTTTTACTTTATATAGATATATATATATTTAACATCATATTATATTATCTACCTGATTTTAGGACACTATTCTTTGATTGTTTCATCTGAGAAGAAGACCTTTATTTGATTTCATTATGTAATGGCATCAATCTTTATTTGAAAGAATTTTCTTCGTTGATAGTTAATACGATGCCACAGCCTACGATTGAAAGGGGTTTATGCTGATGCCTTGTGTTTGGTAATTGTCCTTAGTCTTTGGCTTGGTCTGTTCACATATCTGAAGCAGATAATAGTTTCATTTTGCAGCTGTTTTCGGTTTTCCTTTCCTTGTGCACTTATAGATGTGGCCAATCAGGGCTGGGCATTCGGTTAACCATTCGGTTTCGGTTCGGTTGTATTCGGTTTCGGTTATTATGGTTAGGGAAATATAGTATCCAATCGGATATTTTAGAGATTTCGATTTCGGTCGGTTTGGATATCTATTGGTTCGGTTCGGTTAGTAACCGATTAATAACTAAGAATAAAATCGAATAAAAACCAAAAAATAACCAATGAAAAACCGAAATATAACCGATTACTAACCAAAAATAATCGATTAAAAAGCATAAATAACCGATTAAAAACCAAATAATAACCAATTAAAAACAAAAAAATAACCGACTAAAAACCGAATTATCAAGAAAAATAAAAAAATCCAGAACTTAGAAACATCAAGTATTCAAGTTATAATAGAAAAACTACTAGAAACAGAAAATTATATATTTC